>WFAB01001970.1:0-68185 GCA_018977245.1 Lethenteron camtschaticum
TCTCCAACTCCTCTTCTGAATGAGCAGCTATTACCAAATCATCGGCATACATAACGTGGTTGACCAATAGGGAGCCATCCCTTGATCGCACCCGGGCGTCGATCAGCCTACCATTATATCTGTACCAAATGGAAATTCCCCGGTACAGCTGTAGTGACATAGAACGGTCACTACTGTGTCGGCACGTACGAGGGCTGGGGGCCCCAAGGGGGTGCCTGGGGGTCACGTGGTGGAGGGATCCGGACCTTCCCAGAGGTGGGGGAAGGGAGGCGTGGCCTGGACGGAGCCGGCCACGCCAAAGCAGATATAAGCGTGGTGTGAACGCTGAGCGAGGCTGTTGTACTGTACTCCAAAGTGAAGACATCATCGGTCGTCAAGTCCCGAGTCGTCGTCCTGGACCAGGCAGGCCGTTGCCTGCCTGGTCCAGTCTGTGTCACGTTCCAGAGTGTTAGTGAGTTGAGGAAGGTGGTCACCACCTCATGTACAGTGTTATATTACTTACCGTTTAATAAATAGTGTTGCCTCCAAGCTGCGTGTGTGTGCACCTAATTCGAACCCACTACACAGCTATTGAAGGCTTCACGAACTACGCGGTCAAAATAGATGTTAAATAATGTGGGAGCCAGAGGACATCCCTGTCGCACCCCAAGGTATACAGGGAAAGGCTCCGACTCCCGGCCACGTGTTTTACCCGGGCCCGCTCACCATCATGAAGGTCCTTAATGATCGTGAGCAGAGGGTCAGGGACTCCGAAAGCACGAAGAACAACCCAGAGTCCAGGCCTATTGATGGTATCATAGGCCTTGACCAGGTCAATACACACACACACACAGACACACACACAGACACACACACACACAGACACACACACACAGGTACACACAGACACACACACACACACAGACACACACAGACACACACACAGACACACACAACACACACACACAGACACACACACCAACACACACACAGACACACACACACAGACAACACACACAGACAACACACACACNGACACACACACACAGACACACACACACAGACACACACACAGACACACACACACACGCACACACAGACACACACACAGACACACACACACACACACACAGACACACACACACAGACACACAGACACACACGTACACACACCTGCAGTGCTGTACCACACACTCACTGCTGCAATACTCCAGATCCCAGTCGCTGTTCTCCACAGGCAAGTTCCGGCATCCGGATCGGGAGCACAGAGCCAGAGTCAGCCCGGCTCCTGCAGTCCGATCCGCGGGATCCGCACCGGGTCTTACTCCTCTTCTTCCTCTCCTACAAGACTGGAGGAACAACATAGAGACCCACAGACTACTCACACAGAGACCCACAGACTACTCACACAGAGACCCACAGACTACTCACACAGACCCATAGACTACTCACACAGAGACCCACAGACTACTCACACAGAAACCCACAGAACTACTCACACAGAGACCCATAGACTACTTCACACAGAGGACCCCATAGACTACTCACACAGAGACAAGCACCACAGAGACTACTCTCACACAGAGACCCACAGCACTACTCACACAGAGACCCATAGACTACTCACACAGAGAAGACCACAGACTACTACCACACAGAGACCCACAGACTACTCACACAGAGACCAAGACATCAAAAAGACATAGACTACTCACACAGAGACCCATAGACTACTCACACAGAGAATAGACTACTCAACAGAGCCCAAGACTACTCACACAGAGACCCACAGACTACTCACACAGAGCCACGACTACTCACACAGAGACCACAGACTACTCACACAGAGACCCATAGACTACTCACACAGAGACCCACAGACTACTCACACAGAGACGCACAGACTACTCACACAGACCCATAGACTACTCACACAGAGACCCACAGACTACTCACACAGAGACCCACAGACTACTCACACAGTAGAACCACAGAACTCACACAGAGAAACAGACATCACACAGAGACCACAGACTACTCAACAGAGACCACAGACTACTCACAGACCAAGACAACTCACCAGAACCCAAGACACTCACACGAGACCCACAGACTATCACACAGTAGAGACCCACATACTACTCACACAGAGACCCACAGACTACTCACACAGAGACCCACAGACTACTCACACAGAGACCCACAGACTACTCACACAGAGACCCATAGACTCACCACACAGAGACCCACAGGCTCACCACACAGAGACCACAGACTCACAACACAGAGACCCACAGACTCACCACACAGAGACACACAGACTCATCACACAGAGACCCATAGGCTACTCATACAGATACCCACAGACTACTCACACAGAGACCCATAGACTACTCACACAGAGACCCATAGACTACTCACACAGAGACCCATAGACTACTCACACAGAGACCCACAGACTACTCACACAGAGACCCATAGACTACTCACACAAAGACCCACAGACTACTCACACAGAGACCCATAGACACTCACACAGAGACCCACAGACTCACACAGAGACTCATAGACACTCACACAGAGACCCACAGACTACTCATAGAGACCCATAGACTACTCACACAGAGACCCACAGACTACTCACACAGAGACCATAGACTACTCACACAGAGACCCACAGACTACTCACACAGAGACCCATAGACTCACCACACAGAGACCCAAAGACTCACCACACAGAGACCCACACAGAGACCCACAGACTCACCACACAGAGACACACAGACTCATCACACAGAGACCCATAGACTACTCATACAGAGACCCACAGACTACTCACACAGAGACCCATAGACTACTCACACAGAGACCCATAGACTACTCACACAGAGACCCATAGGACTACTCACACAGAGACCCACAGACTACTCACACAGAGACCCATAGACTACTCACACAGAGACCCATAGACTACTCACACAGAAACCCATAGACTACTCATAGAGGACTCATAGACTACTCACACAGAGACCCACAGACTACTCACACAGAGACCCACAGACTACTCACACAGAGACCCACAGACTACTCACACAGAGACCCACAGACTACTCACACAGAGACCCACAGCTACTCACACAGAGACCCATAGACTACTCACACAGAGACCCATAGACTACTCACACAGAGACCCATAGACTACTCACACAGAGACCCACAGACTACTCACACAGAGACCCATAGACTACTCACACAGAGACCCATAGACTACTCACACAGAGACCAATAGACTACTCACACAGAGACCCACAGACTACTCACACAGAGACCCATAGACTACTCACACAAAGACCCATAGACTACTCACACAGAGACCCATAGACTACTCACACAGACCCATAGACTCACAGAGACCCATAGACTACTCACACAGAGACCCACAGACTACTCACACAGAGACCCACAGACTACTCACACAGAGACCCACAGACTACTCACACAGAGACCCATAGACTACTCACACAGAGACCCATAGACTACTCACACAGAGACCCATAGACTACTCACACAGAGACCCATAGACTACTCACACAGAGACCCACAGACTACTCACACAGAGACCCATAGACTACTCACACAGAGACCCATAGACTACTCACACAGAGACCCATAGACTACTCACACAAGACCCATAGACTACTCACACAGAGACCAATAGACTACTCACACAGAGACCCACAGACTACTCACACAGAGACCCATAGACTACTCACACAGAGACCCAAAGACTACTCACACAGAGACCCATAGACTACTCATAGAGACTCATAGACTACTCACACAGAGACCCACAGACTACTCACACAGAGACCCACAGACTACTCACACAGAGACCCATAGACTACTCATAGAGACTCATAGACTACTCACATAGAGACCCACAGACTACCACACAGAGACCCATAGACTACTCACACAGAGACCCACAGACTACTCACACAGAGACCCACAGACTACTCACACAGAAACCCACAGACTACTCACACAGAGACCCATAGACTACTCACACAGAGACCCATAGACTACTCACACAGAGACCCATAGACTACTCACACAGAGACCCACAGACTACTCACACAGAGACCCATAGACTACTCACACAGAGACCCATAGACTACTCACACAGAGACCAATAGACTACTCACACAGAGACCCACAGACTACTCACACAGAGACCCATAGACTACTCACACAAAGACCCATAGGACTACTCACACAGAGACCCATAGACTACTCACACAGAGACCCATAGACTACTCACACAGAGACCCATAGACTACTCACACAGAGACCCACAGACTACTCACACAGAGACCCAAGACTACTCACACAGAGACCCATAGACTACTCACACAGAGACCCATAGACTACTCACACAGAGACCCAGATACTCACAGAACCATAGTTAGACTACTCACACAGAGACCCATAGACTACTCACACAGAGACCATAGACTACTCACACAGAGACCCCACAGACTACTCACACAGAGACCCATAGACTACTCACACAGAGACCCATAGACTACTCACACAGAGACCCATAGACTACTCATAGAGACTCATAGACTACTCACACTGAGACCCACATACTCACACAGAGACCCACAGACTACTCACACAGAGACCCATAGACTACTCATAGAGACTCATAGACTACTCACATAGAGACCCACAGACTCACCACACAGAGACCCATAGACTACTCACACAGAGACCCACAGACTACTCACACAGAGACCCATAGACTACTCACACAGAGACCCATAGACTACTCACACAGACCCATAGACTACTCACACAGAGACCCACAGACTACTCACACAGAGACCCATAGACTACTCACACAGAGACCCATAGACTACTCATAGAGACTCATAGACACTCACACAGAGACCCACAGACTACTCATAGAGACCCACAGACTACTCACACAGTAGAGACCCACAGACTACTCACACAGTAGAGACCCACAGACTACTCACACACAGAGACCCACAGACTACTCACACAGTAGAGACCCACAGACTACTCACACAGTAGAGACCCACAGACTACTCACACAGTAGAGAACCACAGACTACTCACACAGTAGAGACCCACAGACTACTCACACAGTAGAGACCCACAGACTACTCACACACAGAGACCCACAGACTACTCACACAGAGACCCATAGACTACTCACACAGTAGAGACCCACAGACTACTCACACAGTAGAGACCCACAGACTACTCACACAGTAGAGACCCACATACTACTCACACAGTAGAGACCCACAGACTACTCACACAGTAGAGACCCACAGACTACTCACACAGCAGAGACCCACAGACTACTCACACAGTAGAGACCCACAGACTACTCACACAGTAGAGACCCACAGACTACTCACACAGTAGAGACCCACATACTACTCACACAGTAGAGACCCACAGACTACTCACACAGTAGAGACCCACAGACTACTCACACAGTAGAGACCCACAGACTACTCACACAGTAGAGACCCACAGACTACTCACACAGTAGAGACCCACAGACTACTCACACAGCAGAGACCCACAGACTACTCACACAGTCGAGACCCACAGACTACTCACACAGTAGAGACCCACAGACTACTCACACAGAAGAGACCCACAGACTACTCACACAGTAGAGACCCACAGACTACTCACACAGTAGAGACCCACATACTACTCACACAGTAGAGACCCACAGACTACACACACAGTAGAGACCCACAGACTACACACACAGTAGAGACCCACAGACTACTCACACAGTAGAGACCCACAGACTACTCACACAGTAGAGACCCACATACTACTCACACAGTAGAGACCCACAGACTACTCACACAGTAGAGACCCACAGACTACTCACACAGTAGAGACCCACATACTACTCACACAGTAGAGACCCACAGACTACTCACACAGTAGAGACCCACAGACTACTCACACAGTAGAGACCCACAGACTACTCACACAGTAGAGACCCACAGACTACTCACACAGTAGAGACCCACAGACTACTCACACAGCAGAGACCCACAGACTACTCACACAGTAGAGACCCACAGACTACTCACACAGTAGAGACCCACAGACTACTCACACAGTAGAGACCCACAGACTACTCACACAGCAGAGACCCACAGACTACTCACACAGTAGAGACCCACAGACTACTCACACAGTAGAGACCCACAGACTACTCACACAGTAGAGACCCACAGACTACTCACACAGTAGAGACCCACAGACTACTCACACAGCAGAGACCCACAGACTACTCACACAGTAGAGACCCACAGACTACTCACACAGTAGAGACCCACATACTACTCACACAGTAGAGACCCACCGACTACACACACAGTAAAGACCCACAGACTACTCACACAGTAGAGACCCACAGACTACTCACACAGTAGAGACCCACAGACTACTCACACAGTAGAGACCCACAGACTACTCACACAGTAGAGACCCACAGACTACACACACAGTAGAGACCCACAGACTACTCACACAGTAGAGACCCACATACTACTCACACAGCAGAGACCCATAGACTACTCACACAGTAGAGACCCACAGACTACACACACAGAGACCCACAGACTACTCACACAGTAGAGACCCACAGACTACTCACACAGTAGAGACCCACAGACTACTCACACAGTAGAGACCCACAGACTACTAACACAGTAGAGACCCACATACTACTCACACAGTAGAGACCCACAGACTACTCACACAGTAGAGACCCACAGACTACACACACAGTAGAGACCCACAGACTACTCACACAGTAGAGACCCACAGAGTACTCACACAGTAGAGACCCCAGACTCACACAGTAGAGACCCACAGACTACACACACAGTAGAGACCCACAGACTACTCACACAGTAGAGACCCATAGACTACTCACACAGTAGAGACCCACAGACTACACACACAGTAGAGACCCACAGACTACACACACAGTAGAGACCCAAGACTACTCACACAGTAGAGACCCACAGACTACTCACACAGTAGAGACCCACAGACTACTCACACAGTAGAGACCCACAGACTACTCACACAGTAGAGACCCACAGACTACTCACACAGTAGAGACCCACAGACTACACACACAGTAGAGACCCACAGACTACTCACACAGTAGAGACCCACAGAGTACTCACACAGTAGAGACCCACAGACTACACACACAGTAGAGACCCACAGACTACTCACACAGTAGAGACCCACAGACTACACACACAGTAGAGACCCACAGACTACTCACACAGTAGAGACCCACATACTACTCACACAGTAGAGACCCACAGACTACTCACACAGTAGAGACCCACATACACCAACAGTAGGACTACTCACACAGTAGAGACCCACAGACTACACACACAGTAGAGACCCACAGACTACACACACAGTAGAGACCCACAGACTACTCACACAGTAGAGACCCACAGACTACTCACACAGTAGAGACCCACAGACTACTCACACAGTAGAGACCCACAGACTACTCACACAGTAGAGACCCACAGACTACTCACACAGTAGAGACCCACAGACTACTCACACAGTAAGAAACAAACAACACGTAGAAAAAAACTACCACACAGTAGAGACCCACAGACTACTCACACAGTAGAGACCCACAGACTACTCACACAGTAGAGACCCACAGACTACTCACACAGTAGAGACCCACAGACTACACACACAGTAGAGACCCACAGACTACACACACAGTAGAGACCCACAGACTACTCACACAGTAGAGACCCACAGACTACTCACACAGTAGAGACCCACAGACTACTCACACAGTAGAGACCCACAGACTACACACACAGTAGAGACCCACAGACTACTCACACAGTAGAGACCCACAGACTACTCACACAGTAGAGACCCACAGACTACACACACAGTAGAGACCCACAGACTACTCACACAGTAGAGACCCACAGACTACACACACAGTAGAGACCCACAGACTACTCACACAGTAGAGACCCACAGACTACTCACACAGTAGAGACCCACAGACTGACAAATTGAGTGAGTGAGTTTGTGAGCGATTGCTTGACAAGCCAAGGGCGGTGGTGGTTGTGGTTGGTGGTTGTGATTAGTGGTTGTGGTTGGTGGTTGTGGTTGGTGGTTGTGGTTGGTGGTGTGGTGTTGTGGTTGGTGGTTGTGGTTGGTGGTTGTGGTTGGTGGTTGTGGTTGGTGGGGGGGGGTGGGTGGTTGGTGGTTGTGGTTGGTGGTTGTGGTTGGGTTGGTGGTTGTGGTTGGTGGTTGTGGTTGGTGGTTGTGGTTGGTGGTTGTGGTTGGTGGTTGTGGTTGGTGGTTGTGGTTGGTGGTTGTGATTAGTGGTTGTGGTTGGTGGTTGTGGTTGGTGGTTGTGGTTGGTGGTTGTGGTTGGTGGTTGTGGTTGGTGGTTGGGTGGTTGAGTGGTTGTGGTTGGTGGTTAGTGGTTGTGGTTGGTGGTTGTGGTTGGTGGTTGTGATTAGTGGTTGTGGTTGGTGGTTGTGGTTGGTGGTTGTGGTTGGTGGTTGTGGTTGGTGGTTGTGGTTGGTGGTTGTGGTGGTGGTGGTTGTGGTTGTGGTTGGTGGTTGTGATTAGTGCTTGTGGTTGGTGGTTGTGGTGTGGTGGGTTGTGGTGGGGTGGTGGGTTGGTGGTTGGTGGTGTGTGGTGGTGGTTGTGGTTGGTGGTGGTGGTTGGTGGGGGTGGTGGGTAGGTGTGGTGGTGGTGTGGTGGTGGCGGTTGGGTGGGGCGTGGGGTTGGTGCTGGGAGGCTGGGTTCCTGGTGGGATAGCGTGGCTTGGTGGTGGTGGGGTGGGTCACCGTGGCGGCAGCCCGCTGAGACTGAGACCCTGAGCCCGGTCTCCACTCTGAGACCCTGAGACCTGAGACTCTGAGACTCTTAACTCTAAGACTCTGAAACTCTGAGACCCTGAGACACTGAGACCCTGAGACTCTGAGACTCTGAGACTCTGAGATCCTGAGACTCTGAGACTCTGAGACCCTGAGACTCTGAGACCCTGAGACTCTGAGACTCTGAGACTCTGAGACCCTGAGACCCTGAGACTCTGAGACCCTGAGACTCTGAGACCCTGAGACTCTGAGACTCTGAGACCCTGAGACTCTGAAACCCTGAGACTCTGAGACCCTGAGACTCTGAGACCCTGAGACCCTGAGACTCTGAGACCCTGAGACCCTGAGACTCTGAGACCCTGAGACTCTGAGACCCTGAGACTCTGAGACCCTGAGACTCTGAGACCCTGAGACTCCGAGACCCTGAGACTCTGAGACTCTGAGACACTGAGACTCTGAGACTCTGAGACTCTGAGACCCTGAGACTCTGAGACCCTGAGACTCTGAGACTCTGAGACCCTGAGACTCTGAAACCCTGAGACTCTGAGACTCTGAGACCCTGAGACCCTGAGACCCTGAGACTCTGAGACCTTGAGACTCTGAAACCCTGAGACCCTGAGACTCTGAGACTCTGAGACCTTGAGACCCTGAGACCCTGAGACTCTGAGACTCTGAGACCCTGAGACTCTGAGACCCTGAGACCCTGAGACTCTGAGACCCTGAGACTCTGAGACTCTGAGACCCTGAGACTCTGAAACCCTGAGACTCTGAGACTCTGAGACCCTGAGACCCTGAGACTCTGAGACTCTGAGACCGTGAGACTCTGAAACCCTGAGACCCTGAGACCCTGAGACTCTGAGACCCTGAGACGCTGAGACCCTGAGACCCTGAGACTCTGAGACCCTGAGATCCTGAGACCCTGAGACCCTGAGACTCTGAGACTCTGAGGCCCTGAGACCCTGAGACCCTGAGACTCTGAGACCCTGAGACCCTGAGACTCTGAGACCCTGAGACCCTGAGACTCTGAGACCCTGAGACCCTGAGACCCTGAGACCCTGAGACGCTGAGAACCTGAGACCCTGAGACGCTGAGACCCTGAGACCCTGAAACCCGGTCTCCACTTTGAGACCCTGAGACCCTGAGACCCGGTCTCCACTCTGAGACCCTGAGACCCTGAGACCCGGTCTCCACTCTGAGACCCTGAGACTCTGAGACCCTGAGACCCTGAGACCCTGAGACCCGGTCTCCACTCTGAGACCCTGAGACCCTGAGACCCTGAGACCCGGTCTCCACTCTGAGACCCTGAGACTCTGAGACCCTGAGACTCTGAGACCCTGAGACCTGAGACCCTGAGACCCTGAGACCCGGTCTCCACTCTGAGACCCTGAGACCCTGAGACTCTGAGACCCTGAGACCCTGAGACTCTGAGACCCTGAGACTCTGAGACCCTGAGACCATGAGACACTGAGACCCTGAGACTCTGAGACCCTGAGACCCTGAGACCCTGAGACCCTGAGACTCTGAGACCCTGAGACCCTGAGACTCTGAGACCCTGAGACCCTGAGACCCTGAGACTCTGAGACCCTGAGACCCTGAGACTCTGAGACCCTGAGACCCTGAGACTCTGAGACCCTGAGACCCTGAGACCCTGAGACCCTGAGACTCTGAGACTCTGAGTCTCTGAGACCCTGAGACCCTGAGACTCTGAGACCCTGAGACTCTGAGACTCTGAGACTCTGACACCCTGAGACTCTGAGACCCTGAGACCCTGAGACCCTGAGACCCGGTCTCCACTCTGAGACCCTGAGACCCTGAGACCCTGAGACTCTGAGAACCTGAGACCCTGAGACCCGGTCTCCACTCTGAGACCCTGAGACCCTGAGACCCGGTCTCCACTCTGAGACCCTGAGACCCTGAGACCCTGAGACTCTGAGACCCTGAGACTCTGAGACGCTGAGACTCTGAGACCCTGAGACCCTGAGACCCTGAGACTCTGAGACGCTGAGACCCTGAGACCCTGAGACCCGAGACCCTGAGACTCTGAGACGCTGAGACTCTGAGACCCTGAGACCCTGAGACGCTGAGACCCTGAGACCCTGAGACCCTGAGACCATGAGACCCTGAGACCCTGACACGCTGAGACCCTGAGACCCGGTCTCCACTCTGAGACCCTGAGACCCTGAGACCCTGAGACTCTGAGACCCTGAGACTCTGAGACCCTGAGACCCTTAGACCCTGAGACCCTGAGACGCTGAGACCCTGAGACCCGGTCTCCACTCTGAGACCCTGAGACTCTGAGACCCTGAGACTCTGATACCCTGAGACCCTGAGACCCTGAGACGCTGAGACCCTGAGACCCTGAGACCCTGAGACCCGGTCTCCACTCTGAGACCCGGTCTCCACTCTGAGACCCTGAGACCCTGAGACCCGGTTTCCACTCTGAGACCCTGAGACCCTGAGACCCTGAGACTCTGAGACCCTGAGACCCTGAGACTCTGAGACTCTGAGACCCGGAGACTCTGAGACCCGGTCCCCACTCTAGACCCTGAGACCCTGAGACCCTGACACCCTGAGACCCGGTCTCTACTCGAGACCCTGAGACCCTGAGACCCTGAAACCCTGAGACGCTGAGACCCTGAGACCCTGAGACGCTGAGACCCTGAGACCCTGAGACCCTGAGATGCTGAGACCCTGAGACCCTGAGACCCTGAGACGCTGAGACCCTGAGACTCTGAGACCCTGAGACCCTGAGACCCTGAGACCCTGAGACTCTGAGACCCTGAGACCCTGAGACGCTGAGACCCTGAGACTGAGACTCTGAGACCCTGAGACACTGAGACCCTGAGACCCTGAGACCCGGTCTCCACTCTGAGACCCTGAGACCCTGAGACCCGGTCTCCACTCTGAGACCCTGAGACCCTGAGACCCGGTCTCCACTCTGAGACCCTGAGACCCTGAGACCCTGAGACCCGGTCTCCACTCTGAGACCCTGAGACCCTGAGACCCTGAGACTCTGAGACCCTGAGACCTTGAGACCCGGTCGCAACTCTAGACCCTGAGACCCTGAGACCCTGAGACTCTGAGACCCGGTCCCCACTCTAGACCCTGAGACCCTGAGACCCGGTCTCTACTCGAGACCCTGAGACCCTGAGACCCTGAGACGATGAGACCCTGAGACCCTGAGACCCGGTCTCTACTCTAGACCCTGAGACCCTGAGACGCTGAGACCCTGAGACCCTGAGACCCTGAGACCCGGTCTCCACTCTAGACCCTGAGACCCTGAGACCCGGTCCCCACTCTAGACCCTGAGACGCTGAGACCCTGAGACCCTGAGACCCGGTCCCACTCTAGACCCTGAGACCCTGAGACCCTGAGACCCGGTCCCCACTCTAGACCCTGAGACCCTGAGACCCGGTCCCCACTCTAAACCCTGAGACCCTGAGACCCTGAGACCCGGTCTCTACTCTAGACCCTGAGACCCTGAGACTCTGAGACCCTGAGACGCGGTCCCATTCTAGACCCTGAGACCCTGAGACCCTATACCCTGAGACCTGGTCTCCACTCTAGATCCTGAGACCCTGAAACCCTGAGACCCTNAGACCCTGACCCTGAGACCCGATCTCTACTCTAGACACTGAGACTCTGAGACCCTGAGACTCTGAGACCCTGAGACCCGGTCTCTACTCTGAGACCCTGAGACCCTGAGACCCTGAGACCCGGTCTCTACTCTAGACCCTGAGACTCTGAGACCCTGAGACTCTGAGACCCTGAGACCCGGTCTCTACTCTAGACCCTGACCCTGAGACCCGGTCTCTACTCTAGACCCTGAGACCCTGACACCCGGTCTCTACTCTAGACTCTGACCCTGAGACCCTGAGACTCTGAGACCCTGAGACCCGGTCTCTACTCTAGACGCTGACCCTGAGACCCGGTCTCTACTCTAGACCATGAGACCCTGAGACCCTAAGACCCGGTCCCCACTCTAGACCCTGAGACCCTGAGATCCTGAGACCCGGTCCCCACTCTAGACCCTGACCCTGAGACCCGGTCCCCACTCTAGACCCCCTCTGACCCTGAGACCCGGTCTCTACTCTAGACCCTGACCCTGAGACCCTGAGACTCTGAGACCCTGAGACGCGGTCCCCATTCTAGACCCTGACCCTGAGACCCGGACTCTACCCTAGACCCTGACCCTGAGACCCGGTCGCCACTCTAGACCCTGAGACCNTGAGACTCTGAGACCCGGTCCCCACTCTAGACCCTGAGACCCTGAGACCCGGTCTCTACTCGAGGCCCTGAGACCCTGAGACCCTGAGACCCTGAGACCCGGTCTCTACTCGAGACCCTGAGACCCTGAGACCCTAGACGCTGAGACCCTGAGACCCTGAGACGCTAGACCCTGAGACCCTGAGACGCTAGACCCTGAGACCCTGGACCCGGTCTCTACTCTAGACCCTGAGACCCGGACCCTATGCTNAGACCCTGACCCTGAGACCCGGTCTCCACTCTAGACCCTGAGACCCGGTCCCCACTCTAGACCCTGACCCTGAGACCCGGTCTCCACTCTAGACCCTGAGACCCTGAGACCCTGAGACCCGGTCCCCACTCTAGACCCTGAGACNCTGGACCCTACCCTAGACCCTGAGACCCGGTCCCCACTCTAGACCCTGACCCTGAGACCCGGACCCTACNCGGTCCCCACTCTAGACCCTAGACCCTNAGACCCTGAGACCCGGTCCCCACTCTAGACTGAGACCCTGAGACCCTGAGACCCGGTCTCTACTCTAGACGCTGACCCTGAGACCCGGTCTCTACTCTAGACCCTGAGACTCTGAGACCCTGAGACCCGTCTCTACTCTAGACCCTGAGACCCGGTCTCCACTCTAGACCCTGACCCTGACCCTGAGACCGGTCCCCACTCTAGACTCTGACCCTGAGACCCGGTCCCCACTCTAGACCCTGACCCTGAGACCCGGTCCCCACTCTAGACCCTGAGACCCTGAGACCCTGAGACCCTGAGACCCGGTCTCTACTCTAGACCCTGACCCTGAGACCCTNAGACTCTNAGACCCTGAGACGCGGTCCCCATTCTAGACCCTGACCCTGAGACCCTGTCTAGACTCTAGACCCTGACCCTGAGACCCGGTCGCCACTCTAGACCCTGACCCTGAGACCCTGAGACCCTAGAGACTCTGAGACCCGTCCGCACTCTAGACCCTGACCCTGAGACCCGGTCTCTACTCTAGACCCTNAGACCTTGAGACCCGGTCTCTACTCGAGACCCTGACCCTGAGACCCCGTCTAGACGCGACCCTAGACCCTAACCCTGAGACCCTCGAGACGCTNAGACCCTGACCCCTNAGACCCTNAGACCCTGAGACCCGGTCTCTACTCTAGACCCTGACCCTGAGACCCNGGACGCTACCCTNAGACCCTGACCCTGAGACCGGTCTCCACTCTAGACTCTNAGACCCTGAGACCCGGTCCCCACTCTAGACTCTGACTCTGAGACCCGGTCTCCACTCTAGACCCTGACCCGAGACCCTACCCTAGAGACCCTGAGACCCGGTCCCCACTCTAGACCCTGACCTGAGACCCTNAGACCCTAGAGACCCTGAGACCCGGTCCCCACTCTAGACTGACCCTNAGACCCTGAGACCCGTCCCCACTCTGACCCTAAAGACCCTGAGACCCTAGAGACCCTGAGACCCGGTCCCCACTCTAGACCCTGACCCTGAGACCCGGTCCCCACTCTAGACCCTGACCCTGAGACCCGGTCTCCACTCTAGACCCTGACCCTGAGACCCTGGTCTCTACTCTAGACCCTGACCCTGAGACCCGGTCCCACTCTAGACTCTNAGACCCTGAGACCCGGTCCCCACTCTGAGACTCTNAGACCCTGAGACCCGGTCCCCACTCTAGACTCTNAGACCCTGAGACCCGGTCTCTACTCTAGACCCTGACCCTGAGACCCTGAGACCCTCGAGACTCTGACCCTGAGACGCGGTCCCCATTCTAGACCCTGACCCTGAGACCCGGACCTGGTCTCCACTCTGATCCTGAGACCCTGAAACCCTCGAGACCCTNAGACCCTGAAACCCGATCTTTACTCTAGACACTGACTCTGAGACCCTGAGACTCTNAGACCCTGAGACCCGGTCTCTACTCTAGACCCTGAGACCCGGTCTCTACTCTAGACCCTCCCCCGGTCTCTACTCTAGACCCTGAGACCCGGTCTCCACTCTAGACTCTNAGACCCTGAGACCCGGTCCCCACTCTAGACTCTNAGACCCTGAGACCCGGTCCCCACTCTAGACCCTGACCCTGAGACCCGGTCCCACTCTAGACCCTGACCCTGAGACCCTGAGACCCTGAGACCCGGTCTCTACTCTAGACGCTGACCCTGAGACCCGGTCTCTACTCTAGAACTAGACCTGAGACCCTGAGACCCGTCTCTACTCTGAGACCCTGAGACCCGGTCTCCACTCTAGACTCTGACCCTGAGACCCGGTCCCCACTCTAGACTCTGACCCTGAGACCCGGTCCCCACTCTAGACCCTGACCCTGAGACCCGGTCCCCACTCTAGACCCTGACCCTGAGACCCTGAGACCCTGAGACCCGGTCTCTACTCTNGACCCTGACCCTGAGACCCTCGAGACTCTNAGACCCTGAGACGCGGTCCCCATTCTAGACCCTGACCCTGAGACCCTNAGACTCTNAGACCCTCCTGAGACCCGGTCGCCACTCTAGACCCTGACCCTGAGACCCTGAGACCCTGAGACTCTGAGACCCGGTCCGCCTCTAGACCCTGACCCTGAGACCCGGTCTCTACTCTAGACCCTGACCTTGAGACCCGGTCTCTACTCGAGACCCTGACCCTGAGACCCTGAGACGCTAGACCCTGACCCTGAGACCCTGAGACGCTCGAGACCCTGACCCTGAGACCCTGAGACGCTGAGACCCTCGACCTGAGANCCGGTCTCTACTCTAGACCCTGACTGAGACCCGGACGCTACCCTAGACCCTGACCCTGAGACCCGGTCTCCACTCTAGACTGACCCTGACCCGGACCCGGTCCCCACTCTGACCCTGACCCTGAGACTCTGAGACCCGGTCTCCACTCTGACCCTGAGACCCTGAGACCCTGAGACCCTGAGACCCGGTCCCCACTCTAGACCCTGACCTGGACCCTNAGACCCTAGACCCTGAGACCCGGTCCCCACTCTAGACCCTAAGAGACCCTGACCCGTCCCCACTCTAGACCCTGACCCTGAGACCCTAGAGACCCTGAGACCCGGTCCCCACTCTAGACCCTGACCCTGAGACCCGGTCCCCACTCTAGACCCTGACCCTGAGACCCGGTCTCCACTCTAGACCCTGACCCTGAGACCCGGTCTCTACTCTAGACCCTGACCCTGAGACCCGGTCCCCACTCTAGACTCTAGAGACCCTGAGACCCGGTCCCCACTCTAGACTCTGACCCTGAGACCCGGTCCCCACTCTGACTCTGACCCTGAGACCCGGTCTCTACTCTAGACCCTGACCCTGAGACCCTGAGACCCTCGAGACTCTNAGACCCTGAGACCGGTCCCCATTCTAGACCCTCCTGAGACCCGGACCTGGTCTCCACTCTGATCCTGAGACCCTGAAACCCTGAGACCCTGACCCTGAAACCCGATCTTTACTCTAGACACTGACTCTGAGACCCTGAGACTCTAGAGACCCTGAGACCCGGTCTCTACTCTAGACCCTGAGACCCGGTCTCTACTCTAGACCCTGACCCTGAGACCCGGTCTCTACTCTAGACCCTGAGACCCGGTCTCTACTCTAGACCTGACCTTGAGACCCGGTCTCTACTCTAGACCCTGAGACCCGGTCTCTACTCTAGACCCTGACCTGAGACCCGGTCTCTACTCTAGACCCTGAGACCGGTCTCTACTCTAGACCCTGAGACCGGTCTCTACTCTAGACCCTGAGACCCTGAGACCCTGAGACCCGGTCTCTACTCTAGACGCTGACCCTGAGACCCGGTCTCTACTCTAGACCCTGAGACCCTGACCCTGAGACCGGTCCCCACTCTAGACTCTGACCCTGAGACCCGGTCCCCACTCTAGACCCTGACCCTGAGACCCGGTCCCCACTCTAGACCCTCTGACCCTGAGACCCGGTCTCTACTCTAGACCCTGAGACCCTGAGACCCTNAGACCCTGAGACGCGGTCCCCATTCTAGACTGACCCGGACCTGGTCTCCACTCTGACCCTGAGACCTGAGACTCTNAGACCCTGAGACGCGGTCCCCATTCTAGACCCTGACCCTGAGACCCGGTCGCCACTCTAGACCCTGACCCTGAGACCCGGTCTCTACCCTAGACCCTGAGACCCGGTCTCTACTCGAGGCCCTGAGACCCTGAGACCCTGAGACCCTGAGACCCGGTCTCTACTCGAGACCCTGACCCTGAGACCCGGCTGGACCCGACCCTAGACGCTGACCCTGAGACCCTGAGACGCTNAGACCCTGACCTGAGACCCGGTCTCTACTCTAGACCCTGACCCTGAGACCCTGAGACGCTNAGACCCTGACCCTGAGACCCGGTCTCCACTCTAGACTCTGACCCTGAGACCCGGTCCCCACTCTAGACCCTGACCCTGAGACCCGGTCTCCACTCTAGACCCTAACCCTGAGACCCTGAGACCCGTCCCCACTCTGACCCTGAGACCTGGACCCTCGAGACCCTNAGACCCTGAGACCCGGTCCCCACTCTAGACCCTGACCCTGAGACCCTGAGACCCTGAGACCCGGTCCCCACTCTAGACTGAGACCCTGACCCGGACCCGGTCTCTGACCCTCTNAGACCCTAGAGACCCTGAGACCCGGTCTCTACTCTAGACGCTGACCCTGAGACCCGGTCTCTACTCTAGACTCTGAGACCCTGAGACCCNGTCTCTACTCTGACCCTGAGACCCGGTCTCCACTCTAGACTCTGACCCTGAGACCCGGTCCCCACTCTAGACTCTGACCCTGAGACCCGGTCCCCACTCTAGACCCTGACCCTGAGACCCGGTCCCCACTCTAGACCCTGACCCTGAGACCCGGCCTCCGGTCTCTACTCTGACCCTNAGACCCTGAGACCCTGAGACTCTNAGACCCTGAGACGCGGTCCCCATTCTAGACCCTGACCCTGAGACCCTGAGACTCTNAGACCCTGACCCTGAGACCCGGTCGCCACTCTAGACCCTGACCCTGAGACCCTGAGACCCTNAGACTCTGAGACCCGGTCCGCCTCTAGACCCTGACCCTGAGACCCGGTCTCTACTCTAGACCCTGACCTTGAGACCGGTCTCTACTCGAGACCCTGACCCTGAGACCCTGAGACGCTAGACCCTGACCCTGAGACCCTGAGACGCTCGAGACCCTCCTGAGACCCGGTCTCTACTCTAGACCCTGACTGAGACCCGGACGCTACCCTNAGACCCTGACCCTGAGACCCGGTCTCCACTCTAGACTCTGACCCTGAGACCCGGTCCCCACTCTAGACCCTGAGACCCGTCTCCACTCTAGACTCTNAGACTCTCCACTCTAGACCCTGACCCTGAGACCCTAGACCCTGAGACCCGGTCCCTTAGACCCTGAGACTCTNAGACCCTAGACCCTGAGACCCGGTCCCCACTCTAGACCTGAGACCCTGAGACCCGGTCCCCACTCTGACCCTAAGACCCTGAGACCCTAGAGACCCTGAGACCCGGTCCCACTCTAGACCCTGACCCTGAGACCCGGTCCCCACTCTAGACCCTGACCCTGAGACCCGGTCTCCACTCTAGACCCTGACCCTGAGACCCGGTCTCTACTCTAGACCCTGACCCTGAGACCCGGTCCCCACTCTAGACTCTAGAGACCCTGAGACCCGGTCCCCACTCTAGACCCTGACCCTGAGACCCGGTCCCCACTCTAGACTCTGACCCTGAGACCCGGTCTCTACTCTAGACCCTGACCCTGAGACCGTGAGACCCTNAGACTCTGACCCTGAGACGCGGTCCCCATTCTAGACCCTGACCCTGAGACCCGGACCTGGTCTCCACTCTGATCCTGAGACCCTGAAACCCTGAGACCCTGACCCTGAAACCCGATCTTTACTCTAGACACTGACTCTGAGACCCTGAGACTCTAGAGACCCTGAGACCCGGTCTCTACTCTAGACCCTGAGACCCGGTCTCTACTCTAGACCCTGACCCTGAGACCCGGTCTCTACTCTAGANCCTGAGACCCGGTCTCTACTCTAGACTCTTGAGACCCGGTCTCTACTCTAGACCCTGAGACCCGGTCTCTACTCTAGACTCTGACCCTGAGACCGGGTCTCTACTCTAGANCCTGAGAGACCCTGAGACCTGAGACCCGTCTCTACTCTAGACCCTGAGACCCGGTCTCTACTCTAGACTGACCCTGAGACCCGGTCCCCACTCTAGACCCTGACCCTGAGACCTGAGACCCTGAGACCCGGTCCCCACTCTAGACCCTGAGACCCTGAGACCCGGTCCCCACTCTAGACCCTGACCCTGAGACCCGGTCTCTACTCTAGACCCTGAGACCCTGAGACGCGGTCCCCATTCTAGACCCTGACCCTGAGACCTGGTCTCCACTCTAGACCCTGAGACCCTGAGACTCTAGAGACCCTGAGACGCGGTCCCCATTCTAGACCCTGACCCTGAGACCTGGTCTCCACTCTAGACCCTGACCCTGAAACCCGATCTCTACTCTAGACACTGAGACCCTGAGACCCTGAGACCCTGAGACCCGGTCTCTACTCTAGACACTGAGACCCTGAGACCCGGTCTCTACTCTAGACTCTGAGACCCGGTCTCTACTCTAGACCCTGAGACCCTGAGACCCTAGACTCTGAGACCCTGAGACCCGGTCTCTACTCTAGACCCTGAGACCCGGTCTCCACTCTGGACACTGAGACCCTGAGACCCTGAGACCCTAGACTCTGAGACCCTGAGACCCGGTCTCTACTCTAGACCCTGAGACCCGGTCTCTACTCTAGACCCTGAAACCCTGAGACCCTGAGACTCTACCCTGAGACCCTGAGACCCGGTCTCTACTCTAGGCCCTGAGACCCGGTCTCTACTCCAGACCCTGGGGGTGAGACTCCGTACGAACGAACCGACGACGCTTCTGCTGCTGCTCGTGCTTCCGACTCCTCACCTTGGCGGCTAACTTGGCCTTGTAGGCCACCGACGCCTTCAGATATTCCTTCTTGGCATCGTCAGCCTTCTTCTTGTAAACCTGCGAGACGCAAAACAAAACGGAAAGCGAACCACGTCAGTCGAGACTGGGTCTCAGGGTCTCAGCGTCTAGAGTAGAGACCGGGTCTCAGGGTCTAGAGACCGGGTCTCAGGGTCTAGAGTAGAGACCGGGTCTCAGGGTCTCAGGGTCTCGGCGTCTAGAGTGGAGACCGGGTCTCAGGGTCTCAGGGTCTCAGGGTCTAGAGTAGAGACCGGGTCTCAGGGTCTCAGGGTCTCAGGGTCTAGAGTAGAGACCGGGTCTCAGGTCTCAGGGTCTCAGGGTCTCAGGGTCTAGAGTAGAGACCGGGTCTCAGGGTCTCAGGGTCTCAGGGTCTAGAGTAGAGACCGGGTCTCAGGGTCTCAGGGTCTCAGGGTCTAGAGTGGAGACCGGGTCTCAGGGTCTCAGGGTCTCGGCGTCTAGAGTAGAGACCGGGTCTCAGGGTCTCAGCGTCTAGTATAGAGACCGGGTCTCAGGGTTACTGTCTCTGTGTAAGTTCGTCTGTTTGTGAAACCAAATACACCGACACCACTCGGAGGATCATCATCGTCACCACCTCCACCATTTCCACATCCACCACCACCACCACGTCCACCACCACCACGTCGACAACCACCACCATCACCACGTCCACCACACACCACCACCACATCCACCACCACCACCACCCCCACGTCCACCACCACCACCCCACCACCCCACACCACACCACCACCCCACGTCCACCACCACCACATCCACCACCACACCACCANCACCCCACACCACCCCACCCCACCACCACCACCCCANCACACACCACCCCACCACCACCACCCCACCACCACACCACCCCCACACCACCCCACCCCACCACCACCACTACCCCACCACCACCCCACCCCACCANCACCCCACACACCCCACCCCCACCACCACCACCACCNCACCACACCCCACCACCACCACCACCCCACCACCACCACCACCCCACCACCACCACGAGGAGCACCTGCTTGTGCTGGTGGGCGAGGCTGCCCCACGTGTTGGCGGCGATGCGCGAGGCCTCCCCGAAGGAGACGTCAGGGTGCTGGCCCCTGACGGCCGCCAGAGTGTCGTGGAAGAAGAGCGCGTAGGCCGAGTGGGGCCGCACCGGGGTCACCGGGGTCGTGGGGTCACCGGGGTCGCGGGGGTCACCGGGGTCGCGGAGGTCGCCGGGGTCACCGTCAGTATGTACTGCTGTAATCATAGCAGGTACCACCACAGTCAGTATGCACCGCTGTTAGATTGTTAAGAGTAGTTTTAAGACCCGGGCAACGCCGGGTACTTCCCGCTAGTAACCTATAAGGGTTCAAATAACCCTATAAGGGTCCTAAAAGCCCAGATAAACGTTACAATAACCCCTATAAAGGTCCTAATAACCCCTATAAGGGTCCTAATACATCAGTAGAACCAAGGTGTTGTGAGTTTTTGTTGTAATATATATAACGGCCGACCCGCGACTCACCCCGTCTCGAGTAGCCACACGGGCAACGCCAAGTACATTGGAGTCACTTCCAGAGTTATAGCAGTCGCAGCAGCAGCAGCAGTAGTCGTAGAAGTAGTCGTAGTAGTAGCAGCAGTAGTAGCATCAGTCGCAGCAGCAGCAGTAGTATCAGTAGACGTAGCAGCAGCGATTGTATCAGTAGTATTAGTAGTAGTATCAGCAGTAGTATTAGTAGTAGTATCAGCGGTAGTATTAGTATTAGTAGTAGTAGCAGGTAGTATTAGTAGTTATTAGTAGTAGTATCAGTAGTAGTATTAGTAGTAGTATCAGCGGTAGTATTGCCACCACTGCACCACTGCAGTTGTAACTGCTCATTATTGTAGGTAGTTAGTTAGTTANTGTTAGATAGTTAGTTAGTTAGTTAGTTAGTGGTAGTTAGTTAGTGGTAGTTAGTAGTAGTTAGTAGATACCTAGTAGAAAGTTGTAGTTAATAGTAGTTAGCTATTTAGGTAGCTGGTTAGTTGTAGGTAGTAGTTGTGGTTGTTAGTAGTAGTTAGTTAGTTGGTAGTAAGTAGTGGTAGTTGTTTGTTAGTGCTAGTAAGTAGTAGTAGTTAGTAGTAGTTAATAGTGGTAGTTAAGTAGTGATAGTAGCTAGTAAGTAGTGGTAGTTGTTTTGTTAGTAGTAGTTAGTAATTAGTTAGTAAGTAGTTAGTAAGTGGTAAGTAGTAGCTATTAGTAATTAGTGAGTAGTAGTTAGTAGTTTGTAGTGTTTGTTGTTTGTAGCGAGAAGCGACGTCTCTTCAACCCACTTCCTGTATCGGACCACGCACTTTTATATGGGACGCGGCCTGGAATCGATTCATCGATTACCTGCGCTGGCGATCCGTGCCGATTAACTCGATCCCACGCGATGTGGGTGAGTGAGTGGTGGTGAGTGGGTGGGTGAGTGGTGGGTGGGTGAGTGAGTGGGTGGGTGAGTGGGTGAGTGAGTGGGTGGGTGGGTGAGTNGGTGGTGGGTGAGTGGTGGGTAAGTGATGGGTGGTNGGTGGTGGTGGTGAGTGGTGGTGGTGGTGGTGGGTGAGTGGGTNGGTGAGTAAGTGAGTGAGTGGGTGAGTGGTGGGTGAGTGGTGGGTGGGTGAGTAGGTGGTGAGTGGTGGTGGTGAGTGAGTGGTGGTGAGTGGGTGGTGGTCGAGTNGGTGGTGAGTGGGTGAGTGAGTGNGTGAGTGGGTGAGGGAGTGGTGGTGAGTGGTGGTGAGTGGGTGAGTGGTGGTGGTGAGTGGTGGGTGAGTGGTGAGTGAATGAGTGGGTGGGTGAGTGAGTGGGTGGTGAGTGGGTGGGTGAGTGGGTGGTGGGTGAGTGAGTGAGTGAATGGTGAGTGGTTGAGTGAGTGGTGGGTGGGTGAGTGGTGGTGAGTGGGTGGTGGTGGGTGGGTGGTTGGTGGTTGGTGGTGGTGAGTGGTGGGTGGTAGTGAGTGAGTGAGTGGTGGTGGTGAGTGGGTGGTGGTGGTGAGTGAGTGGTGAGTGGTGGTGAGTGGGTGGGTGAGTGGTGAGTGAGTGAGTGGGTGAGAGGGTGAGTGAGTGGTGGTGAGTGGTGGTGAGTGAGTGGGTGGGTGGGTTGGTGGTGAGTGAGTGGGTGGGTGAGTGGGTGGTGGGTAGGTGAGTGAGTGAGTGGGTGGGTGGGTGAGTGGGTGGTGGTGGGTGAGTGAGTGGTGAGTGGGTGGTGAGTGGTGGGTNGGTGAGTGGGTGAGTGAGTGAGTGGGTGAGAGGGTGAGTGAGTGGTGGTGAGTGAGTGAGTGGGTGGTAGTGGTGGTGAGTGGTGGTGGTATGGGTGGTGAGTGGTGGGTGAGTGGTGGTGAGTAGGTGGGTGAGTGTGGTNGGTGNTGAGTGAGTNGGTGAGTGAGTGGGTGGTAGTCTATGGTGCAGTGAGTGTTGAGTCTATGGGAGTGAGTGTTAGTCTATGGTGGGTGAGTGTTGAGTCTATGGCAGTGTTGAGTCTATGGTGGGTGNAGTGTTGAGTCTATGGTGAGTGTTAGTCTATGGTAGTGTTAGTCTATGGTGCAGTGGGTGCAGTGAGTGTTGAGTCTATGGTGCAGTGTTGAGTCTATGGTGCAGTGTTGAGTTATGGGCAGTGTTAGTCTATGGTGCAGTGTTAGTCTATGGTGCAGTGTTGAGTCTATGGTGCAGTGTTGAGTCTATGGGCAGTGTTGAGTCTATGGGCAGTGTTAGTCTATGGTGCAGTGTTGAGTCTATGGGCAGTGTTGAGTTATGGTGCAGTGTTAGTCTATGGTGCAGTGTTGAGTCTATGGTGCAGTGTTGAGTCTATGGTGCAGTGTTGAGTCTATGGTGCAGTGTTGAGTCTATGGTGCAGTGTTNAGTCTATGGTGCAGTGTTAGTCTATGGTGCAGTGTTCACAGAGTCTATGGTGCAGTGTTGAGTCTATGGTGCAGTGTTGAGTCTATGGTGCAGTGTTGAGTCTATGGTGCAGTGTTGAGTCTATGGGCAGTGTTGAGTCTATGGCAGTGTTAGTCTATGGTGCAGTGTTGAGTCTATGGTGCAGTGTTGAGTCTATGGGCAGTGCCTATCAGGTCTACGAAATCTAAATACGGATCGCATCACGTGGTCGCCTATCTGCTCTACGTTTTTCTAAAAGCGCGTTGCTAAGGCCCCACGTGATGAGGCCTGCGCGAGGTAGCGGCACGGAANGTCTGACCTCAACCCACAACGAGGACATTGTGAGTCTGTGGGTTTCTGTGTGAGTCTGTGGTCTCTGTGTGGTGAGTCTGTGGGTCTCTGTGTGGTGAGTCTGTGGGTCTCTGTGTGTGAGTCTGTGGGTCTCTGTGTGGTGAGTCTGTGGGTCTCTGTGTGGTGAGTCTGTGGGTCTCTGTGTGGTGTGTCTGTGTGGTGAGTCTGTGGGTCTCTGTGTGATGAGTCTGTGGGTCTCTGGTGTGAGTCTGTGGGTCTCTGTGTGATGAGTCTGTGGGTCTCTGTGTGATGAGTCTGTGGTCTCTGTGTGGTGAGTCTATGGGTCTCTGTGTGGTGAGTCTATGGGTCTCTGTGTGTGAGTCTGTGGGTCTCTGTGTGAGTAGTCTATGGGTCTCTGTGTGAGTCTGTGGGTCTCTGTGAGTCTGTGGGTCTCTGTGTGGTGAGTCTCTCTGTGTGAGAGTCTGTGGGTCTCTGTGTGGTGAGTCTGTGAGTCTCTGTGTGAGTCTATGGGTCTCTCTCTGTGTGGATCTCTGTGAGTCTGTGGGTCTCTGTGTGAGTCTGTGGGTCTCTCTGTGTAGTGAGTGTGGGTCTCTGTGTGGTGAGTCTGTGTGAGTCTCTCTGTGTAGTGAGTCTGTGGGTCTCTGTGTGGTGAGTCTGTGGGTCTCTGTGTGAGTCTATGGGTCTCTGTGTATTGAGTCTGTAGGTCTCTGTGTGAGTCTGTGTGGGTCTCTGTAGGAGTCTTGTCTCTGTGGAGTCTGTGTGGGTCTCTGTGTAGTGAGTCTGTGGGTCTCTGTGTTGAGCTGTGTGAGTCTCGTGTGGAGTCTGTGGGTCTCTGTGTAGGTCTGTGGGTTGGAGGTGGTTGTGNGAGGAGCAGTGCGATGAGGAGGCCGTGGGGCTGGCCGCGGTGAACGGAGCGGCGCCGGTCGCTGGCGGTGACCTCACCGGGAAGCTCAAGGGGTTGGAGGTGGTGGTGGAGGAGAAGGGCGATGAGGTGGAGGTGGTGATGATGGCGGAGAAGGGAAATGCCGTGGCCGCTGGTGGTGACAGCGCCGGGAAGGTCAAGGGGTTGGAGGTGGTGGTGGAGGAGAAGGGCGATGAGGTGGAGGTGGTGATGGAGGAGAAGGGAGATGTGGTGGCGGTGCTCATGGAGGTCAAGGAGGTGAGGTGGAGGAGAAGAAGGAGGTGGAGGATGGGAAGGGTGAGGTGGAGGTGGAGGAGGAGAAGGGAGATGAGGTGGATAAGAAGGTGGAGGAGGGTGAGGAGGAGGTGGAGGATGGGAAGGGTGACGAGTTGGATAAGAAGGGTGAGGAGGGTGAGGAGGTGGATGGAAGGGTGGGGAGGGTGAGGAGGGTGAGGAGGAGGTGGATGATGAGGACGAGGAGGTGGTGAAGTGAGGAGGAGGTGGAGGGTGCGGAGGAGGTGGAGGGTGAGGTGGATGAGGATGAGAAGGGTGAGGAGGTGGAGGACGAGGAGGGTGACAGTGAGGAGGTGTTGAGGCCTCCTCCTCCTCCACGTCGTCCTCAAGCGCCAGCGGAGCCTCACGGGGCGAGGCAGCCCCACGGAGCAGGAGAGAAAGAGGTACACACACACTTATACATATATATACATACACATATATATACATACACAACACATACACATACATACACACACACATATATACATACATATACATACACACACACATACACACACATACATACACACACACATACACATACATATATATACAACAACAACACACAACCGCCATTCGCCACTAAGTGGCGGTGACGTCACCACGACGCTTGTGCCAGGCCATGTGCACCTTGAGGCTACCACGTGAAGTGTCGAACGCCCGCTGGCAGGAGGTCACGGGGCAGACCCAGCAGGTGCCACGGGTCGACTGACTGTGATGACCGAGACGACTGGCTGATGCACCACCTGTGCCCCCTACTGTGCCAACTTGCTGTGCTTTAGCCACCCAGCACTCCGCTCGTTGTTGTGAGCGTCGCTCACAGAGGCTGATCTTGACACTGCTGGTACCAGTCATCGGCAAGTCCACTCAGCTCCACGTCCTCCTGTACCACATCACTCCATCTCTTCTATAACCCGTGCCGCGCCAGTTTCGCCCCCTTGATCCGGCCGAACAAAAGCTGTTTAGGCATGCGGTGGCTGGCCATGCGGGCTACATGACCCAGCCAACGCAGCCTTGCCTGCTGGAGGTGCTCACCGATGGGACTTTGCCCAGATCTTTCAAGGATTTGTGATCCTTGAAAGATCTGGGTAACCGGCGAAGATGTTCCATTAGGGGAGTGCACGTTTCGCAAGCGTAGAGAAGGGAGGAATGACCGTGGCCGAGAAGACCTGAAGCTTCCACATAGCGTTACGCAACCGATTAAAAGATACATGCCATTCGACTGATTCGGAGTGAGACCTCTGCTGTTAAACCGAGACGGTCATAAGCACACTGCCCAGGTATGGGAAACTCTCCACTCTCTTCACAACTTCCCCATCACCGATTGGAGTTGTGGGGGTGGAGTGTCCGATGGTACAAAATACCAAGGCAAGTGCTTAGTTTTGGTGGGGCTGATGGTAAGGCCCCACCTCTTAGTGGCACACTCCAGTTTCAGCAGCAGCGTCTCCAACTCCTCTGAATGAGCAGCAATTACCAAATCATCGGGATACATAACGTGGTTGACCAATAGGGAGCCATCCCTTGACCGCACCCGGGCATCGATCAGCCTCTCATTATATCTGTACCAAATGGAAATTCCCCTGGTACAGCTATTGAAGGCTTCACGAACTACGTGGTCAAAATATATGTTAAATAATGTGGGAGCCAGAGGACATCCCTGTCGCACCCAAGGTGTACAGGGAATGGCTCCGACTCCCGGCCACGTAGTTTTACCCGGGCCCACTCACCATCATGAAGGTTCTTAATGATCGTGAGCAGAGGGTCAGGGACTCCGAAAGCACGAAGAACAACCCAGAGCCCAGTCCTACTGATGGTATCATAGGCCTTGACCAGGTCAATAAAGCAGAGATGTAGGTCTTTTTGGAATTCCCTACACCTCTGCTGTAGCAGACGGACAGAAAATATGGCATCTGTGCAGGACTGCCCTTTCCTGAAACCCCTGTAGTTGTTACAGTCTGTGCGGTCCCCCTTCTTAAAGAGGGGGTCACCAGGGCATCCTTCCAGTCCTGCGGAACCCGTCCAGTGGTCCAGACTGTTGTTATGATGTCATGTAGGGCAGTCTGTGCACAAACGCCACCCTCCCTCAGCATTTCGCTTGGGAGATCATCTCTGCCCGGTGCCTTTCCTGGTCTCAGACTCTGGATCACCTTCAGTACTTCCTCAACAGATGGCACCTAGCCAGCCACTCACAGGGGGTGACTTCTTCTTCCAATATTTGAGGCACCGCAGCCTCAACAGGGCATCCCCACTTTGTGCCATGATGTTTTCCTGGCTGAGGGATTTCCCCTCCCCCAGACCTCACAGAAATGCTCAAAAATCTGCAAACCTGTTCCCTGGGGGTCGGAGATTGGATTACCGTTTTTTCCCCTAATGATGGTAATAGGTGTGGCGCTGCAGGTTACTTTTTTGATGGAGTTAAATAGGAAATTGTGATCCGCGACCACCACCCATCCTTGCAGCGCCTCACGCCTCTCCGAACCTCCAAGCCTCATTCTCCGACGTGGGATGCTGTAGCGATGAGAGTGGGCCTGTGCTTTTTCTCAACTATCCTGAACACCTCCTCTGTCAGCCAGGGTCTCTGGGGAGGTCTGGACCGCATACCCAAAGCAGCCATTGCAGCTGCGTGAGTCACAGTCCTAAACCTCGCCCATTTACCCTCGACATCAGCTTCTCGACTGACTCAGCCCTTCATCTTCACCCAAGATGCGCCCCTTCACGATGAGGCGTTACGTCATGCAGCTATAACCGCAGTAACCCCTCAGGTGTCACCCTGCCATTACACATACACAAGACAAAGATCCTCCGTATAGCCTTAACAGACTGTAGGGGCAAGTGCTGTTAGCGAGCACCTATGAAGGCCGGCACGGCACACGAGGGGTGGTGGCCAGCACCACGCCCGACCGCCTTTGTCTCCCCAGTGGCGATGTTTACACACCGCACCAGGTACTCATTTCAGGCTGAGTCGACCTAGGGAGGCCCAGGACCGGTTCAGATAATCGTCACTGGTGTTGGCCGTGAGCGGGAATCGAACCCGGGTCGCCGGGTTCATAGCGCAGCGTAGCGCTAACCGCTACACTACCGCTCCCCATTCACATACACACACATATACATACACACACATATGTAGTAAGTTCGAGGAGACGATGTCGAAGTTGAGGCACACTCTGTTTATTAACCCAGGGACAGGCACAATAGTTGAAGGGGTATCGCCCCTTCACCCGTACTATGGGAAACCCACCCTAGTACTAAGCCCCTGTCCTGTTCCCCAGTCCTCCTCTACTGGGCTACGGGAGGCTGACTGATCTGGCCCTGGCAAGCACAGATCTCGGCACCAGCTAACCAGCCTTGCCCTGATAAGGGCAGCGGTCTGGAAGCTTTTGGGCCGCGCCACTGGCTTACCCGGCTCGGCCCTTATAAGGACGGCGAGACCGGGGAGTCCCAGGGCCTAATCTCCGAGTCTTGGATCTTCACTGGTCAGCTTCGTGTCGAACTGCCTCGAGCTCTTTGGGTCTCCACCTTTTATAGGGATCACCTCCGAGGGCTGGGGGCGTGGGCAATAACGGATGCGGACGTCGGTGTGACCACCCGTGTATGTGAGTGCCAACACCCCTGTGTTTGTTGTCCGCCGTTTCTCCCGTAATAATCCTACATCACCCCCCCTGTACAGCTCGCAGCCGTCCCGGCTGCAACAATCCCTCAGCCCCAAGAATAAAGATTAACACAGTCAACACACGTGTGCCTCGTAACAGTAACAATAACAAGAACAAGTGTAACAACAACCGATGGTCCTCTATAAAAACCCCCTCCCCAAAAATACAACACATATACAGAACGCGGTTCCATCCCCACGCACAAGAAGCATCCATACACACACACACACAAACAAAAAAATATATAATGAGCGGGTTCCGCAGCAACGGAACACGCGCGGAAAGCTATTCATAACAACCGGCGCGTTTTGGCGCATGTCCGTGCAGCGGGCCCGTCACAAGGGGCCGGCTTGGTAGAGTCGGCGGCAGGTGTCGCATCTGCAGGTGCCTGGTCGTCCGGTTTCTCGGACGTGCCAGCGCCGACCCCCACGGGGGAGGCTGGCAGCCAAGAGGGCTTCAGTCCTGGGCTCCTGAAGACGGGACAGTCATTAGCGGATCAGAGGCTGGCGGTGACCCCGCCCTCCGGAGTCAGTGGACTCCCCACATGTTCGGCCATTTTCGTGAGAGGAAGCGTGCGGAGCAAAAAATGGCTTTAACCGTGAAGGGTGCACAAACCACCGACGCTTCCCCACTTAATGCGCACACATTGAGGCCGCATAACCTGCACAATTTCTACGGGGCCCCTCCATGGTCGCAACAACTTAGCCGAGGTGGCCAATGGCAACTGGGGGCAGTGCAACCATGCTCGGTCGCCCGGGTGCCATTCGTGCGTGTGTGTCCGGCGCGATCGCAATCTCTCGTTTTGTTTCTGGCGAGAGTCAGAGTTTTGCATGGCCGCCTGCCGTGCCTCCGCCAACCGAAGGATGTTAAATTTAACATGGTCCGCGAGTTTGAGGCGCGGTAATCGTCAGCTGAGTCGCGACAGGCGGGTCAACCTCGCGGCCATACATAAAAAAAATGGCGAGAATCCGGTCGCCGCGTGAGGAGCCATCCTGTATGCTGCCAGGACTCCCCGATCCGTAGATCCCAATCGGTTTGGGACTCAGATACCTGGTGGGATAGCATGGACGTAAGAGTCCTATGCAGGCGTTCCACCATCCCATCCGTTTGTGGATGGTAAGGTGAGGTACGAATTTTCTTTGTACCCAGAAGGCCACATACCTCGTGTAAAAGGGTACTAGTGAAATTCTTTCCCTGATCGGTCAACAACCGTTCCGGAGCGCCCTTGTCGAGGACGTAGCCCTGAACAAAAGCCTCCGCAACGGCTGCTGCGGACTGGTTGGCGAGGGGCCAAGCCATAGGCCATCGCGTGAAATATTCCACGCCAACCAGCAGGTACTTATTACCCCTCGGCGTGGAAGGAAACGGTCCCAAAATATCAAGGGCGACCAGCTCATTAACCCGGGTGACCGAAATAGACTGGAGCGGTGGACTGGCTCCCTTTGCTGGCGGCTTCCGTTGTGCACACTGGGTACAGGACTGCAGCAGATCGTCCACGTCTCTTGCCATGCCCGGCCAAAAGTAATTAAGCTGGAGCATGGCAAGTGTTTTGAGGGTACCCAGGTGCAGGAGCCGTTCATGAGCAGCCCATACAGCCCTACCCCTCAACGTGGAAGGCACCACCAGCCTGTGACGGCGGATCGTCCCGTCCCAATGCATGAGTAGGCCCTGGCACCACCCCATGAGTCAACGCCCGACTTCCCTTGACCTGATCCTTCCGCGCGACGTCGTAGCGCCAGGAGGGTCGCATCCTCCATTTGGAGGCGACCCCACTCAGCACTTGACAAGCCTAGTAGGGAATCTTTCCCTCCCCCGAAATAGGACCAGCGTCGAAGGGGTGTCAACTGCGGCCGCAAGAACCCGATCCCGGCCGTCACTTGCCGATTTGCAACGGCCCGAACCCAAGAAACAAGTGCAATCCGGAGCGATCGGCAGGCGTGATAGGGCATCGCATTGGTGTGGCGAATCCCCTTTCGGTAAGTTGTCTCGAAATCGAAATCCTGCATGATCTCCAGCCATCGGGACAACTGCCCCGATGGCTGGTTAATTCGTAGGGCATACTGCAACGCCGCATGATCTGTACGGACGGTGAAATGCCGGCCGTACAGATATGGTCGGTACTGTTGGATAAAGAACACGATAGCCAACAGTTCGCGGCGGGTGACGCAGTACCGCTGCTCGGCCGGAGACAATACTCTACTACCATAAGCCACAACGCGCTCCACGCCACCCACAATTTGTGACAGCACGCCTCCAATCCCGGTATTGCTTGCGTCCGTGTCGAGCACGAAGGGCATGGAAAAATCGGGTAGCTTAACGGCGGGGCCCCACCAGGGCATCCCGAAGAGAGATAAAAGCGGCGTCCTCCTCCGGCCCCCAATGAAATTTGACCCCTTTTGACGTTAAGGCATGTAGTGGCTTAGCGATGGAAGCAAAGTCCGCGACAAACCGGCGGTAATATGAAGCAAATCCGATGAAGCTTCTAACCTCCCCACCGAGGTGGGAGTAGGCCAGGAGCTGACACAACGCGTTTTGGCGGGATCGGTTGAGATGCCTGACCGGCCGACGATGTGACCCAAATATTTAACAGATTCGCGCAGCAAATGGCACTTTTGTGGCTTGAATTTCAAATTAGCAGCGCGCATCTTGAGAAAGACGGCCCGAAGCCTATCAAGATGTTCCTCGAACGTCTTACTGAATACGATAACGTCATCCAGGTAAATCAAACACACCTCCCATTGCAAGCCAGCGAGAACCAATTCCATCAGGCGCTGGAACGTCACGGGAGCAGAGTGTAATCCCATGGGTAAGCGATTGAATTGGAAGAGGCCGTGCGGCGTTCGGAAAGCTGTTTTGGGCTTAGATTCGTCGTCCAAGGGAAGTTGCCAAAATCCTGAGAGCAAATCCAAAGTGGAGAAGAATCGCGATCCCGCGAGGGCATCCAGCGATTCGTCCATTCGAGGAAGCGGATAAGCATCGGCCACCGAGATCTTATTTAATCGCCGGAAATCGACACAGAACCTTAGGGACCCGTCGTGCTTTTTAACCAACACTATGGGTGCACCCCAAGGGCTGGTCGAGGGAGAAATGATGTCAGATTTCAACATGTCATCTACAGCCGATTTGACATGATCCTTTTCGGCGGGACTTAACCGAAAAGGATTTTGGCGGATAGGAGCGTTGTCACCGGTGTCAATATGGTGGCGTAGCAATTTGGTACATCCGATATCGTATTTATGTTTACTGAAGACGTCGGAAAATTCTCGCAATAAGGCGCGTAATTTAGCACGTTGTGCGTCGGACAGGTCAGGTGACTCAGCACACAACGCCTCCAACCAACCCTCGTCAGTGTCTGAGGCTAATCGCGTTTGAGAATCGGTGGCCACCTGGCCAATGATCGGCGTTTCCGCAGGTACCGGAACCGCATGTGCGAACACGGTACCCTGCGAAACCACCGCCTCCGTGTCCCGACATTGAGGACCGCGATAAACGGGTCCCCATCCCCTTTAACAATAGTCTGGGCCGTCACCAGATCTGGCCCACTCACCCCGGCTCTCGATGGTCCCAACATAATGCCCCGGTCAGAGACCCCTTTATCGAACGGTCGACGCAACCGCAGGGGTACTAGCATCTGTGCCCCGGGGTACACGCACCGTTCGAGCAACGAGCGCCTGTACGTAGCACAGGCAGTATGCAAGGCAGGGGTGGAAGGCAGGAACGTAATACGTCGGCCTGATGGAAGCTCGATGCATCGCTGGTCAATCAGAATTTTGATGGGCAATTTGGCCAAAAAGTCTGTCCCCAACAGGCACGGAATAGCCAGCGAGGAGGAGACGAACACCGGGCCAGATAGTTTAATGTCCCCGATAGAAATTTGCGCTCGAATTTGGCCGATAATAGCCAACGAGCCCCCATTCGCAGCGTAAAACGGTATGTCGACAGGGAGCAACGGACGACTCTGAACGGGCAGGATATTATAAATCAAATCCGAAATGATAGTTGCCGAAGCTCCCGTATCGACCAGTACCCGTACCTCCACCCCGTCAATATGCCCGTGACAACGGACGACCCCGCCGATGCAGCCACAACCCGGTGAGCCAACTCGGACCATTGGCCCGGTTGGAGCGCCCTCCCCGACATGCCGCGACCCGACGCACCAGCACCCAAACCCCGAGAATCGTGTATCGGACCTTGTGAGAGGAAAGTGGGTGTGTGTGCAGGCCGAACATGTGGGGTGCCATGACTTGCCCGAGGATGTTGCGAAGGCTTGTGGGAGGGCCGTCCGCAGCTCCAGGTCTCGCTCCGCGCTGTCGAGGAGCCCGGCATCCGGACGCCACGTGGCCCCGGAGGCCACAATTGTAGCAGACGACGAGCGCTCCAGAGGACTTGGGCTGATCTCGGTGGCTCGGAACGTCCCGAGCCGGTCGCTCGGCAGATCGCCATCCTGCAGAACGGTCCGCAGCGAAGGCACCCTCCATTCCGGAAGAGGTCGCCGCCATGGTGTGTCGTGCAGCTGCCTTGTTTGCCTTCCTCCGCTGGAGATGAGATTGGCGTGAATGTGCCTTGCAGCCCGCAATGATGACATATCCGCATCATCCTGTGCTAGGATGATGAAGTCTAAGTCGTCGGCCAGCAGCAAAATTTTCTCGGCCACCATCGCATCGATCCCTTCTTCGTCCATACGCGGGAAAGCGTCTTTCGCCAATGACAGCAGGGCCGTGCGATAAGCAAGTGGCGATTCCTTGTCGCCCTTCTGCCGTTCATAGAAGAGCTGGCGACAATCGGAAGGCGGCCCATAAACCGTGGCCAGCAGCTGCAGCGCCGACTGAATCGTGGAGCGTGCCGACTTGGGTGCAGCGGTGAGGGTGCCCAGGGCGTCGCCATTCAGCATCGCCGGGAGAGCACACAGCGCCTCGTTGTCCGACCAGCCCGCCATTTCTTGGTGGGCAAGGAACCGGCGCTGGAACCCCCCCAATCGCCGTCGCTTGCTACGAATACCTGCAGGGCCGGCAGGCGTTGCTGGAATGTCGGCTCCGTCTCCGAGTCTCTTGCAGCATCCGTATCGCGTCCCCGTACTGTACGAGTAATGGCGGACTCTAATGGGTGTCGCGCCGTCAGTGACGTGCTGGTTGGGGCTTGGTCGGTGCCGGCGTCCAATGGTGGTGACGTTGCAACCCCGATAGGCAGCCACTGCAACCCGCCTCCGCCGATGACGTGGCGGCTGCTGGCTGGGCTCCGTCCCCGCGTGACGAGCTGGAGCTCCTCCCTCTGCCCCTACTGTCTTTGTGGCGGGAATTTCGAGTCTCCTCTCTGTTGTAAAGGCGGGAGTTTCTGGCGGGCGTTGTCCATCTTCCGCCGCGTCGCTCCTCCCGGCCCCAGGCGAGTTATTTGTTCCAGCATGGCGGCCGCTGCATACAGGAGCTCCGCCAGCCGCGAGTGAGCCAACGCCAACTCGTCAGTCGACGTCCCGGCCCTCTCCGACGACCCCGCCGATGTCGGAGCCGGCAGCGGTTGTGCAGGTACGTCGGCGGTGATGTCTTGCACCGCCCCTCCCTCGTCGTCATCCTCTCCTGGGTCTTGGGCACGAGTCGTCCGTCTCGTATCCATGCTTGGACCACTTCCAACACCAGATGTAGTAAGTTCGAGGAGACGATGTCGAAGTTGAGGCACACTCTGTTTATTAACCCAGGGACAGGCACAATAGTTGAAGGGGTATCGGCCCCTTCACCCGTACTATGGGAAACCCACCCTAGTACTAAGCCCCTGTCCTGTTCCCCAGTCCTCCTCTACTGGGCTACGGGAGGCTGACTGATCTGGCCCTGGCAAGCACAGATCTCGGCACCAGCTAACCAGCCTTGCCCTGATAAGGGCAGCGGTCTGGAAGCTTTTGGGCCGCGCCGCTGGCTTACCCGGCTCGGCCCTTATAAGGACGGCGAGACCGGGAGTCCCAGGGCCTAATCTCCGAGTCTTGGATCTTCACTAGTCAGCTTCGTGTCGAACTGCCTCGAGCTCTTTGGGTCTCCACCTTTTATAGGGATCACCTCCGAGGGCTGGGGCGTGGGCAATAACGGATGCAGACGTCGGTGTGACCACCCGTGTATGTGAGTGCCAACACCCCTGTGTTTGTTGTCCGCCGTTTCTCCCGTAATAATCCCTACACATACACACACATACACACACATATACATACACACACATATACATACACATACACACATATACATGCACACACATACACACACATATACATACACACATAAACATACACGTGTAATATGAAGATGCATATTGTGTGTGTGTGTGTGTCTNGGGGGGGGGATAACTGGGCGATGGTGATTGGCTCTGCCGGCCTCAGCCCGCAGCCAATGGGATGTCGAGCCAGAGGCGTGGCCCTGGGGCTGCACAGCAACATCTAGAAGGTTCCAGGGGTGAGGCTGCTGATTGGATGGGTGGCATCAAACGGTTACTCACCGGTGACTCACGGCCTACCTGTACCCGTACCCTACCTGTACCCGATACCCGTACCCTACCTGTACCTGGCTGGGTACGGGTACCCGTTCCCTACCCGTACCCTACCCGAAATGAGTGACAAACGGTTACTCACCAGTGACTCACGGCCTACCCGTACCCGGCCGCACCAGGGTCGCAAACGGCTACCCGTACCCGGCCGGTACGGGTAGCCGGGTATCGGATACCCGGTTGCAACCTCTGGTGGAGAGGTGTGAGGGAGCGAGCGAGCGAACGCCACACTGGAGTAACGGGGGAAAAGGAACCCGGCGTGTGAGGGAGCTGTGTACATGGAGAACAAATACAGACCAGACAAAAGACACGATATCGTCCGGAGCGGATTTATGACACATCTGTCTCTGTGTGGTGAATCTATGGGTGTCTGTGTGGTGATGTCTATGGGTGTCTGCGTGGTGATGATGTCTATGGGTGTCTGTGTGGTGAATCTATGGGTGTCTGTGTGGTGAGTCTATGGGTGTCTGCGTGGTGAGTGCCGCTGTGGGTGAGTGCTGTCAATGTGGTTACCCACAGCCCCGTCTTCAACCAAGGAGTGTGGTACGAGAAAAAAAGACGCAGTTCGCGGACACTGTCCAGCTCAAAGGTCGGTGTGTGCGTACGTGTGTGTGTGTGTGTGTGTGTACNTGTGTGTGTACGTGTGTGCGTACGTGTGTGTACGTGTGTGCGTGTGTGTGTGTGTGCGTGTGTGTACGTGTGTGTGTATGTGTGTGTGTACGTGTGTGTGTACGTGTGTGTGAACGTGTGTGCCGGACGGGCAACACTGTCGTGGGCAGTGCTGTGGGGGAGGGCCAATGCCCATTGGCCTCTCCCCTCATGGCATCTGTGACCACCACAGTGGCTAAACGGGGGCTCTGGACGGCTGCGAGGGCTGGTAACCCTCCACCTTCTATTAATTACCACGAAACCACGAATTAAACATAAACCTGTAACTAATAAGCTTGTGCCGGAGGCCCCGGGGGTCAGGCTTTTATGACGTCTCCTGGCCAAACCCCATTTGGCGGAGCCAGGAGATTGAATCTTCACCCTCGGGGCTCCTCCAGAAACAACGAAAAACCATTGCGGTTGGCCACGTGGAATGTTCGAACGCTCACTGTGGAGGAGAGGCTGCCACTCCTTTGTCGGGAGCTGGACCGGTACCGCCTGGAACTCTGTGGCATTCAGGAGGTCCGGTGGACCGGTTCTGGCTCTTGAGGGTGGACAGTCCTCTACTCGGGGCAGGAGACTGCCAAACAACAGGGTGTGGCTCTTCTTCTGAACAAAAGAATGAAGGGGGCATGGGAGGTGTGGGAAGCTGTAAGCCCCAGGATACTTTGGGCTCGCCGTCCCATCAACCGGAGGCGAGGAGTGGTGGTCGTGGTTACTTATGCCCCCACCGAAGACGAACATCCGTGGAGGGATGCAGGCAAAGCCGATGAGTCAGACGCTTTCTATGACCTCCTGTCACAGGTGCTGGCTAAAGTGGCCACTCGGGACTTCAATGCCCGAGTTGGTCATGATGCTGGCACCTGGTCTGGAGTGATTGGAAGGCATGGGCCAGATCAGCTCAATAACAATGGTAGGAGGCTGCTAGATTTTTGTGCAGCCATGGGCTTGTAATTACCAACACGCTCTTCCGGCATCGGCGCATCCACACAACATCATGGATGCATGCCGGGTCCAAGCAAGAACATCTGCTGGACTACATAGTGACGGACCAGCGGATGCGAGCCCATGTCCTTGACACCAGGACTACCGTGGAGCTGATCTGCCCTCTGACCATCGACTTGTAAGATGCGCCTGCCATTTTTCCACTCCGGTGGTGGGTGTACACCCAGGATCCCATTCCAACCAAAAGTGGCCTGGTCTCAGTTAGCTGATGAAAGTTGCAAGAGAGAATTTCATCATCGCTTGCAGCTGGGGTTGGCATCGTCCCCACTCCACCTGATGTCGAGGGTAAATGGGCGAGGTTTAAGACTGTGACTCATGCAGCTGCAATGGCTGCTCTGGCTACATGGTCCAGACCTCCCTACAGACCCCGTCAGAGAATGAGGAGGTTCAGGCTGGCGGAGATAAGGCGGCAAGTGGTCGCGGGTTGCTGAGGAGATGGAATCTGCCTCAGTGGCCTGCGATCACAAATCACTATTTAACTCCATAAAAAAGTAACCTGCAGCGCCACACCTATTACCATCATTAGGGGAAAAACGGTGATCCAATCTCCGACCCCAGGAACAGGTTTGCAGATTTGCTGAGCATTTCTCTGAGCTCCTGGGGAGGGAAAATCTCTCAGCCAGAAAAAAACATCATGGCACAAAGTGGGGATAACCCTGCTGAGGCTTCGGTGCCTCAAATATTGGAAGAAGAAGTCCCCTGTGAGTGGCTGACTGAGGTGCCATCCGTTGAGGAAGTACTGAAGGCAATCCAGAGCCTGAGACCAGGAAAGGCACCGGGCAGAGATGATCTCCCAAGCGAAATGCTGTGGAGGGTGGTGCTTGTGCACAGATTGCCCTATATGACATCATAACAAGTCTGGACCGCTGACGGGCTCCGCAGGATTGGAAGGATGCCCTGGTGGTCCCCTCTTTAAGAAGGGAGACCGCACAGACTGTAACAACTACAGGGGCATCTCACTCCTCAGTGTGCCGGGAAAGATCCTGGCAAGGATTATTCAACATCGCCTTGCTAGGCACGCAGGCTTGCGGAACCCAATGCGGTTTCAGGAAAGGGCGGTCCTGTACAGATGCCATTTTTTCTGTCCGTCTGCTACAGCAGAGGTGTAGGGAATTCCAACAAGACCTACATCTCTGCTTTATTGACCTGGTCAAGGCCTATGATACCATCAGTAGGCCTGGGCTCTGGGTTGGTCTTCGTGCTTTCGGAGTCCTGACCTCTGCTCACGATCATTAAGGACCTTCATGATGGTGAGCGGGCCCGGGTAAAACTACGTGGCGGGAGTCGGAGCCTTTCTCTGTACACCTTGGGTGCGACAGGGATGTCCTCTGGCTCCCACATTATTTAACATCTATTTCGACTGCGTAGTTCGTGACGCCTTCAATAGCTGTACTGGGGAATTTCCATTTGGTACAGATATAATGGGAGGCTGATCGACGCCCGGGTGCGATCAAGGGATGGCTCCCTATTGGTCAACCACGTTATGTATGCCGATGATTTGGTAATAGCTGCTCATTCAGAAGAGGAGTTGGAGACGCTGCTGCTGAGACTGGAGCGTGCCACTAAGAGGTGGGGCCTTACCATCAGCCCCACCAAAACTAAGCACCTGCCTGGGTATTTTGTACCATCGGACACTCCACCCACAACTCCCAATTGGTGATGGGCAGTTGTGGAGAGAGTGGAGAGTTTCCCATACCTGGGCAGTGTGCTTATGACCGGCTCCAGTTTGTCAGCAGAGGTCTCACTCCGAATCAGTCGAGCAATATCTTTCATCGGTTGCGTAACGCTGTGTGGAAGCTACCTGGTCTGTCGCTCCGCACGAAGCTTCAGGTCTTCTGGCCACGGTCATTCCCTNCCTTCTCTACGCTTGCGAAACGTGGACCCCCTAATGGAGCATCTTCGCCGGTTGAAAACATTTAGGCTGGCCTGCCTACGATCCATCTTGGTTTAACCAGGCTGGATTGTGTGAGGAGCTCACAAATCCTTGAAAGATCTGGGCAAAGTCCATCGGTGAGCTCCTCCGGCAGGCAAGGCTGCGTTGGCTGGGTCATGTAGCCGCATGCCCAGCCACCGCATGCCTAAACAGCTTTTGTTCAGCCGGATCGAGGGGCTAAACGGGCGCGGCACGGGCTAGAGAAGAGATGGAGTGATGTGGTGGAGGAGGACGTGGAGCTGAGTGGACTTGCCGATGACTGGTACCAGGTGTCAAGATCGGCCTTAGTGGAGGAGGCTCGTGAAGGACGCTACTGGCAGTTGGAGGCAGTCGCCTCCAACATCAAAGGAGGGCGGAGGAGCGACGCTCACAACAATGAGCGGAGCGCCGGGTGGCTAAAGCACAGCAAGTTGGTACAATAGGGGCACAGGTGGTGCATCAGCCAGTCATCTCGGTCATCTCGGTCAGTCGACCCGTGGCACCTGCTGGGTCTGCCCGTGACCTCCTGTCAGCGGGCGTTCGACACTTCACATGGCCTCAAGGTGCACTTGGCCTGGCACAAGCGTCGTGGTGACGTCACCGCCAATTAGTGGCGAATGGCGGTTGTTGTTGTTGTGTAAGTGTGTGTGAACGTGTGTGTGTGAACGTGTGTGTANGTGTGTGTGTACNTGTGTGTGCGTGTGTGTGCGTGTGTGTGCGTACGTGGTGAACGTGTGTGTGCGTCGTGTGTGTGACGTGTGTGTGTGAACGTGTGTGGTGAACGTGTGTGTGACGTGTGTGTGTACGTGTGTGTGCGTACGTGTGTGTGCGTACGTGTGTGTGCGTACGTGTGTGTGTGTGTGTGTGAACGTGTGTGTGTGTGTGAACGTGTGTGTGTGTGTGGGTGGTACGTGTGTGTGGTGAAGCGCGCGNGTGTGTGTGTGTGTACGTGTGTGTGTACGTGTGTGTGTACGTGTGTACNTGTGTGTGTGTGTGTGCGTGTACGTGTGTGACGTGTGTGTGNACGTGTGTGTGTACNTGTGTGTGTGTACGTGTGTGTGTGTGTGAACTTGTGTGTGTACGTGCGTGTGTGAACNTGTGTGTGTGTACGTGTGTGTGTGTGTGTGTGTGAACTGTGTGTGTGTACGTGTGTGTGTGAACGTGTGTGTGTGTGAACGTGTGTGTGTACGTGTGCGTGTGTACGTGTGTGTGTACGTCTGTGTGTGTACGTGTGTGTGTTTATCGTGTGTGTGTTAGCGTGTGTGTGTGTACGTGTGTGTGTGCAGAGATTGTTTCTGGATCCGTACTCGTCCTCCGAAGACAGCGACAATGACGACAACTTCCCAAACACACAGACTCAGTGACACACACACAGACACACACAGACACACACACAGACACACACAGACAACACAGACTCAGTGACACACACACAGACACACACAGACACACACACAGACTCAGTGACACGACACACACAGACACACACAGACCACTCAGTGACNCACACACAGNCACACACACAGACACACACAGACTCAGTGACACACACAGACTCAGTGACACACACAGACTCAGTGACACACACAGACTCAGTGACACACACACAGACACACACAGACTCAGTGACACACACAGACACACACAGACTCAGTGACACACACAGACACACACACGTACACACACAGACTCAGTGACACACACAGACTCAGTGACACACACAGACACACACACAGACACACAGACACACACAGACTCAGTGACACACACACAGACTGACAACAAAGATCCCCCATATAGCCTTAACAGACTGTAGGGGCAAGTGCTGTTAGCGAGCACCTATGAAGGCCAGCACGCACACAGGGGGTGGGTGGCCAGCACCACGCCATTTGACCGCCTTTGTCTCCCAGTGGTGATGTTTACACACCGCACCAGGTACTCATTTGAGGCTGAGTCACCTAGGGAGGCCCAGGACCGGTTCAGATAATCGTGTTGGCCGTGAGCGGGAATCGAACTCGGTCACCGGGTTCATAGCGCACGCGCTAACCGCTACACTATCGCTCCGTGTCGCTGTGTGTGTCGCTGTGTGTGTCTGTGTGTGTCTGTGTGTGTGTCACTCAGTGACACACACACAGACACACACACAGACACAGACACACACACAGACTCACACACAGACACACACACAGACTCAGTGACAAACACAGACTCAGTGACACGCACACAGACACACACACAGACACAGTGACACACACACAGACACACACACAGACACACACAGACTCAGTGACACACACAGACACACACACAGACTCAGTGACACACACACAGGCACACACACAGACTCAGACACACACACAGACTCAGTGACACACACACAGACTCAGTGACACACACACACACACAGACACACTCACAGACACATAGACACACACGAGACACACACAGTCACATACACAGAGACACACACATAGAGACACACAGACACACACACAGAGACACACACAGAGACACAGACACACACAGAGACACACAGACACACACAGACACACACAGNCACACACAGACACATAGACACACACAGACACACTCACAGACACACAGACACACACACAGACACACATTGACACACACAGACACACAGCTGAAGTGGGCTACTCAAGCTGCTCGCTCTGCTTTGGGTGTCGCCCGTCGATTTGGAAGTAATCCCGCGGCAACGCCGCCTCAAGAGAACGACGACCCACAAAAGGGTTTTGAAGTTATATCCGTTGACTCGTGAACCGAATAAATCCCGTGTTCCTCGTTGAGTCTCGTCATCGTTTTTATTTTCTTACCTATAAACGACACTTTTTACAGGTAGGAACAATGTCCCACACTGCTGCCCACCAGGGATTATTTGTCTGTCTGTCTGCGTGGATAAATAAATATATAATATAGACAGCTCTCTGATTGGTGGAGACCTACTGCCGGGTGGAGAGGGAGGGGCCTAAGGAAGGGGGGGGTCAGAGGAGGGCCTGANGGGGGGGGTCAGGGAGGGGCCTAAAGATATGGGGGGGTCAGGGGAGGGGCCTAAGGGACGGGGGTCAGGGAGGGGGGTCAGGGGAGGGGCCTAAGGGAGGGGGGTCAGGGAGGGGCCTAAGGATATGGGGGGTCAGGGAGGGCCTAAGGGACGGGGGTCAGGGAGGGGCCTGAGGGGGGGGTCAGGGGAGTGGCCTGAGGGAGGGGGAGGGGCCGATAGTGAAGGGGGCTGTCTGCCTGGCTGGCTGCCTGGCTACCTCAAGTCACGTGATCTTGTACACAGGGAGAGGAACAGCAGGTTCCACACTGCCCACCAGGGATTATGTGTCTGTCGTGCACGAATGCGCTGTCCAACCAAGTTCCGACCTGCACACTGCGAAGGAACGTGTTTTTTTCCGTGTGTCTGTCCCGTCCGTCTGTCTCCGTGTGGACGCTAGACTTGCGAAGGGTTCGGCTCGCGAGCCGTGGAGTTGACGTTGACGACGAGTCGCTGGTTCCATGCCGCAAGCCCGCGGTGAGCCGGCGCTGTTCCGCTTTCCCATCGGAAACTTGAAAGTAGTTAAATGAACAGTTTAGTGCCGTTATTTCGCATCGTTTAAAAAACACGTTCCTTCGGAGTGGGCAGGTAGGAACTTGGTTGGACAGCGCATTCGTGCACGACAGACAAATAATCTTGGTGGGCAAGTGTGGAACCTGTTGTTCCTCTACCTGTGTACAAGATCACGTGACTTGAGGTAGCCAGGCAGCCAGCCCCTTCACTATTGGCCCTTCCCTGACCCCCCTCCCTTAGGCCCCCCTTAGGCCCTNCCCTGACCACCCCCCCATATCCTCAGGCCCCTCCCTGACCCCCCCTTAGGCCCTCCCCTCTCCGTACCCGGCAGTAGGTCTCCACCAATCAAAGAGCTGTTTGTATTATATATGTATTTATGCACGACAGACAGACAGACAACTAATCCTGGTGGGCAGTGTGGAACATTGTGTCCCTGCCTGTGTATTTCCTTGCGCCACTCAAGCTGCCCGGGGTTGCCCGAGCGGGGAGCTCACACGGCCGAATCGAACGAAGAACGCCACTTGACCGACTCAGAACGAGACGGTTCCGGGGCCAAACCAGAGCCGGTCTCGAATGCACCGCCCAGACACGGAGGGTGACACGCCCCTCCACCACTCTAGCCATGACTGCCCACGGTGGCTAGGAGATGTTGACTACCTCGCCTGGTGCGCAGGAGGTCGTGGGTTCGATCCAGACCATGGCTACGCCTGCTGCTGTATGTTTGGAGTTTGTGGTGTCTCTCTCATCATCAAGGTGGCTATGAGATGTTGACTACCGCGGCTGGTCTACAGGAGGTCTGTGTCTCTCTCTTTCATCATCACCACGGTGGCTAGGAGATGTTGACTACCTCGCCTGGTGCGCAGGAGGTCGTGAGTTCCATCCCGACCCTGACGCCTGCTGCTGCTGTATATTTTGAGTTTGTGGTGTCTCTCTCATCATCATCACGGTGGCTAGATGTTGACTACCTCGCCAGGTACGCAGGAGGTCGTGGGTTCGATCCAGACCATGACAATGCCTGCTGCTGTATATTTGGAGTTTGCGTGTCTCTCTCTCATCATCACGGTGGCTAGGAGATGTTAACTACCTCGCCGGGTGTACAGGAGGTCGTGAGTTCCATCACGACCCTGATGATGCCTGCTGCTGTATACTTGGAGTTTGCGGTGTTTCTCTCATCACGGTGGCTATGAGATGTTGACTACCTCACCTGGTGCGCAGGAGGTCGTGGGTTCGATCCAGACCATGGCGACGCCTGCTGCTGTATATTTGGAGTATACCCGGGGGGGGGGGGGGGTAAGTCTCCAAGGCTAAACTAGACCCCCGGGGTTTAAACTCGACTGGGCCAGACCATACCGCTCCTGGCCAGACTATGCCCATGTGAAAGTTCACAGGCAATTATCCAGACAGAGAACAGGCGACAACGAACTTCAATCGATATCTAAAACGCGTACGCGTGGAAGTAAGAATCTAAATTTGATCAATTGAAGCATTTTTAGGGTTCAGGGGTTATTATTAAAGTTTTTTTTCTGGTTGAAGCAGTCAAAGTCGATGTGTTTACAGTTTAAAATAAAATGTTGGAAAAATTTAGTAATTCACGTGTATATCGCTCTAACGCCATTACTATCACGGGGTATGATTTGGTCTAGAGGGCATCATTTGGCCTAGCCAATAATATTCCCGGCTATAATCTCGCCTAGGCCGTTTAGACCCGGGTATACTACACCTGTGGGTATACTACGGCCTGTGGGTATACTACGGCATTTGGGTATACTCCGGCCTCTTACACCGGGTAAAGTCTCGTAAATGGAATGACCATTGTCAGCCGTGATTGATCTATGGCTGAATGAAAGCCTCCCCAGCTATCATCATCTCTCAAGATCCCAACACAGGATTCTGTCACGTTGACAAAAGACAAATAGTTCACTGCAGTCACGAAAGCTTTCAATCAAAAGATGCACACATTTATTTAAAAGCAAACGGGCATGTGTGGATACTACCCTTTGACCTGTATCACAAGAACAACGGGTCTCACCTGAGTGATCTGTACAGGTTACTTCCAAAAACACAAACTTTGTCCTAACATCACTTATTCAATGTTTGACCCTTATAAATAAAATGTTGCATGTACACAAAATCAGTGTTCATTCTAAATTATTGACAGACATTTTCATTTTAACAATGTAATTACTGCAGTGAAATATACTGCACCAGGTTAAGCTATTTCAAATAATTATGCACCGTCTGCTTAACAGTGGATGTAAAACATACTATTGTGTCATTCAAAACGAGTAGGCCATTGCATGCTTGCGTCTCGAGTCAAAATGTAGCAAATTCTCAACATTACCGACAAATTACACAACTGACATGAAACATCATCGCCCCTACTGACAGGCTCTTGTTCACACTCTTTGGTTCTTTCAGTAAAGTCATGTTGGTAGCAAAAATAATAGATCAGAAGTTTCGATCGTAACACAGGGATCTACCCAACCACAGAACACAAAGACTGACCGCTCACTCTTACTCTGCAGGTTGAACCTAGGAACTGAGTGTTCAACTTCACATTATTGTCATTAAAGGCCAGTGACAATGGTGCATCTATTGGAGCGACATCGTCTCAGCTTATACATCTGCCGGGTCTCCATTTTACTTTGTGTTGTCTCGGAGGAAGTCCACCCACACCTCCACTCCACAACTGCTGGGAGTTGCCTCGCTCTGCCTCACAGTCAGAATTCTCCTCCTGCTTCACGTTGCCTCCATCATGTGAAGGTCCATTTTGCAGTTTAATCTTCATCTTCACATTTTACCTTCGCTTCTTCGCTCTTCACCATCACCTCTTCACATTTCACCTCAATACCTTTAAGTGTCAAGCTGGATTTTCTCCNGTTCTTGTTTGATGACAGATGGGCTCATTGCGGCACTTTGACTTTCACAAGCTGATTTCAGACTCCACTCCTTGGATCTTCTGATGCTTGTGCGTTCTCTGGTGTACTTGAAGATTTTATGACAGTGCAAGCGCCTTCCTGCAAGTGCACCTGAAGGGTTTCTCTCCCGTGTGTGTTCTCTGGTGTCTACAAGAGTAGATGACTGTACAAACGCTTCCCACACACTGCACTTGAAGTATTCTCTCCCGCGTGTATTCTCTCGTGTCTTTGAAGAGTTCTGACTGTGTAAACGCCTTCCCACAGAATGCACTGAAGGGTTTCTCTCCGTGTGTGTTCTCTGATGTTTTTTTAAGAAAGATGACGTGAAAATGCTTCCACACACAGTGCACTTGAAGGGTTTCTCTCCCGTGTGTGTTCTCTGGTGTTTTTAAGAACAGATGACAGTGAAAATGTCTTCCCACACACAGTGCACTTGAAGGGTTCTCTCCTGCGTGTGTTCTCTGGTGTTTACAAGAGTAGATGACTGTAAAACGCTTTCCCACACACACTGCACTTGAAGTGTTTCTCTCCCGTGTGCGTTCTCTCGTGTTTTGAAGATGCTGACGTGTAAACGCCTTCCCGCACAGAATGCACCTGAAGGGCTTCTCTCCGTGTGTGTTCTCTGGTGTTTTAAGAGCAGATGACTGTGAAAATGCCTTCCCACACACAGTGCACTTGAAGGGTTTCTCTCCTGTGTGTGTTCTCTGGTGTTTTTAAGAACAGATGACAGTGAAAATGCCTTCCACACACACTGCACTTGAAGGGTTTCTCTCCCGTGTGTGCACTTTGGTGGGTCTGAAAAACTGATGGCCATGCAAATGCCTTCCCACACACAGTGCACTTGAAGGGTTTCTCTCCTGTGTGTGTTCTCTGGTGTCTTACAAGACTAGATGACTGTACAAACGCTTTCCCACACACACTGCACTTGAAGTGTTTCTCTCCCGTGTGCATTCTCTCGTGTCTTTGAAGATGTTCTGACCGTGTAAACGCCTTCCCGCACAGAATGCACCTGAAGGGTTTCTCTCCTGTGTGTGTTCTCTGGTGATATTTAAGAGCAGATGACTGTGAAAATGCAATGCTACACACAGTGCACTTTAAGAATTTCTCTCCTGTGTGTGTTCTCTGGTGTTTTTTAAGAGCAGTTGACAGTGAAAATGCCTTCCCACACACACTGCACTTGAAGGGTTTCTCTCCTGTGTGTGTTCTCTGGTGTCTTTGAAGATGGTGTGACTTTGCAAACGCCTTCCCGCACAGAATGCACCTGAAGGGTTTCTCTCCTGTGTGTGTTCTCTGGTGATATTTAAGAGCAGATGACCGTGAAAATGCCATGCTACACACAGTGCACTTGAAGGTTTTCTCTCCTGTGTGTGTTCTCTGGTGTTTTTTAAGAACAGATGAATCAGAAAATGCCTTTCCACACACACTGCACTTGAAGGGTTTCTCTCCCGTGTGTATTCTCTGGTGTCTTACAAGAGTAGATGACTGTACAAACGCTTTCCCACACACACTGCACTTGAAGTATTTCTCTCCCGTGTGTATTCTCTCGTGTCTTTGAAGATGTTCTGACTGTGTAAACGCCTTCCCGCACAGAATGCACCTGAAGGGTTTCTCTCCTGTGTGTGTTCTCTGATGTTTTTTAAGAGAAGATGACCGTGAAAATGCCTTCCCACACACAGTGCACTTGAAGGGTTTCTCTCCCGTGTGTGTTCTCTGATGTTTTTTAAAAGAAAATGACCGTGAAAATGCCTTCCCACACACACTGCACTTGAAGGGTTTCTCTCCTGTGTGTATTCTCTGGTGGGCCTGAACAACGGATGCTTGTGCAAACGCCTTCCCGCAAATCGTGCACCTGAAAGGTTTCACTCCCGTGTGTGTTCTCTGGTGTATTACAAGATTATGTGACTGTGAAAATGCCTTCCCACACACACTGCACTTGAAGGGTTTCTCTCCCGTGTGTGTTCTCTGGTGTCTTACAAGAGTAGATGACTGTACAAACGCTTTCCCACACACACTGCACTTGAAGCGTTTCTCTCCCGTGTGTGTTCTCTGGTGTACTACAAGATTACGTGACTTTGCAAAGGCCTTCCCACACACACTGCACTTGAAGGGTTTGTCTCCTGTGAGTGTTCTCTGGTGCTGTGTCAAATTTCCAGTGCGATCCGTGCTGTATGCACTCTGGTCGCATTGTTGCCTTGCCGTACCGAGCTGTGCTGACTGCCTTTGCTCCATCAGACCAATTCTGCAGAGGAAGCGTCGAAGGAAGCGTCAGCTGCAGACAGATAATAGGAATATCCACACCAGTATCGAGGCACAGAAGAATGCATATATACAGTCACACGTGACTTACACGTCTATACTTATTCGTATATTCATGATGTAGTAAAAACGTTTCTCAAATTCATCACACGGGCTGTGATGGCACACAATGAGAGGGCAAGTGGTCATTAAAAATGAATGTTAACCAAAAACTCCGAGCACACAATTTCGGCTGTCTGGCTACAAAAGGAATATGTATAAAGCTAAATTCAGGAAGTCGTGGGTTCGATCCCGACCCTGATGCCTGCTGCTGCTGTATATTTGGAGTTTGCGTGTCTCTCTCTCTCTCTCTCCGTGGTGAGATGTTAACTACCTCAACTGGTATACAGGAAGTCGTGGGTTCGATCCCGACCCTGACGCCTGCTGCTGCTGTATATTTGGAGTTTGCGTGTCTCTCTCTCTCCGTGGTGAGATGTTAACTACCTCACCTGGTATACAGGAAGTCGTGGGTTCGATCCCGACCCTGACGCCTGCTGCTGTATATTTGGAGTTTGCGTGTCTCTCTCTCTCTGTGGTGAGATGTTAACTACCTCGCCTGGTATACAGGAAGTTGTGGGTTCGATCCCAACCCTGACGCCTTCATATTTGGAGTTTGCGTGCTCTCTCTCTGTGGTCGCGTGGATTTTCCTCCGAATCTCCCGGGTTTCCCCTCCACATTTAGAGTCAACATCAGCACGCGTTCAGCGTCTTTGACCGATACACATTTCCACACGTATTCTTGGTTCTTTCGGTAAAGTCACGTAGATAGACAATAACAACAGATAACATCAAATAAATGCCACTTGATCGAAACGTCGTGGGGTTTTTTTATTTATTTACAATTTTGTTTACTTTTAGTAATTTTATTATGTTATTTTTACTAAATTTTCTATCTCCGTGACTTCACCAAAAGAACCAAGAATATGAATTGCTGCAGTTACGAAAGTTTTAAGTCAAAACATTGACACACGCGTTGACAAACCCACCTTGTTGTTGTTGTGGGCAGGTAGCTTCTGTAAACAAGAGCGGTACAGCAGCTCAGGCGGGCTTGGGCTGTAAAAAAACGAAAAAAAACTGCGTTAATATCTACAATAAACCAAAGTGACAAAGTAGCGAGCCGCGTGAAGACAAATTAAACTTAAGGGAGGGAATTAAAGCAAACGCGACCAGGCGAGGGCAGGAGGCAAGGCCCCGCGTGTCTAGGCCCCGCGTTGTAAAGTTCCAACTTGGACATCGATTCACAAGCTGCTGCTGCTCTAGTGGCATCCCTACGAGAGAGAGAGCGAGGCTCTAGCTTGGTAAACAACAACAACCACAACAACAACCACCACAACAACAACCACAACGATGAGAATTTCTCACCTCGGATTTCACTGCACGCGTGAAGCTGCAGCTTGTGACGTCACGCGGCAGCAGGTGACATGACGTCACTTGTGGTACAAGCAACAGCCCCTCCCACAACGAGTGGCGACTCTAAGTGACGTCATTAACACATTATGTTAATGTATTGAGATCAAAACGTCGTGGGTTTTTTGCTTTAATAAATGACTTTACCGAAAAAGCCTAAGAGTATGAATCATTGCAGTCACGAAAGCTTCAAATCTACATTTTAATAAGTGACTTTTTTCCCGAAAAAGCTTAAGAGTATGAATCATTGCAGTCACGAAAGCTTCAAATCTAGAATTTAATAAGTGACTTGACCGAAAAAGCCTAAGAGTATGAATCATTGCAGTCACGAAAGCTTCACATCTAGAATTTAATAAGCGACTTGACCGAAAAAAGCCTAAGAGTATGAATCATTGCAGTCACGAAAGCTTCACATCTGGAACTCATCATGGATGTGGCTGAACGTCACCGTGTAGGAGCCCAGCGCGTGACACCTTCACGCGCTGGGCGAGTGGCGCAGTCTCGCTTCCCATGCGAGAGGTCGCGGGTTCGATCCCCGCGTCCTCCACAGGCGAATATATTTTTAAATCCTTTATATTAAGTGCACTTGCTTGCTTGCTTACGACCGTGCAAACCTTTCGGTCGTTTTTTAACCCACTTCCCGTGATCCAATCGAGCTGACATTTTGCACACAGACTCGTTGTGCGTGACAATTAATGTTCGTGAAAAAAATGTCCAAAATTTTACACTTTTTAGGGAAAACAAATTAAATATTTAATTACCAATTACTTAATGGTGCAATGCAATCATCTGACCCATATGTGGCAGCCATCTCAAGCCAGAGGACGAGAGGACTCTAGCCGCCACGCATATAAAGGATTTATAGTGAAAAACTTTGTTTTTACGGGTTATACTTGTTTACCTTTTCTTGTTTCGTTGAATGTAATATCAGATATTAGGGATTCATAAAGTACAACCACAACCACAATCATATAAACATACATCGATGCATCGTTATATGAAGACAAGTCCAGATATTGTGGCCAAGGTTTAGCAAATTGTTGTTTTAATTTACACAGCATTGCAACTTTAATTTGTTTAAATATTATTTTTTGTGTCTGGGACCTCAGGCATAACTTACTGATTTCACAGGTGACGTTTTTTGACACGAAGTCGTATCAGGTGGGAACTCAAGGCCGGGCTCGTCGCATTTGCAAGTGACCTGGGTCCCCGTGTGAGTCACGCGGTGACAGAACGCAGTGGAGAGAGACGGGGGAGGTAGTGCATTGACGGGCGCTCTACAACACCACCACCACCACTCGTTGTGGTGTCGCCATGCATACCGCTCTACTGAATAAGGTCTAAGGGGACCGTCCATAAATGACGTCACGCACCTGGGGGAGAGGGTCAGACATTTGTGACGATGTGTGACGAGGGGGGGGGGGTTTGAGAAATGTGACGTCACATCAAAATGCACAACTTTTAATAAATATAGACAACACGTTCTACTTAATTAAATAGACTTTTAATAAATGTAGACAACACGTTCTACTTAATTAAATAGACTTTTTAATAAATGTTTTCTACAACATCAGAGTGCAGCGCCACATTAATTAAGCACGACAATGACAACAGTTTTCAGCGAATTGAAGCATTTTTTTGGGGGGGGGGCAGAGCTTTGTGACGTCATATTTGAGGGGGAGGGGGTCAGACATTTGTGACGATGTGTGACGAGGGGGTGGTTTGAGAAATGTGACGTCACATAAAATGCACAACTTTTAATAAATATATACAGCACGTTCTACTTAATTAAATAGACCTTTAATAAATGTTTTCTCCTACAACATCAGCGTGTTTTATTAATTAAAAAAATTTACCCACGTGACTTTACCGAAAAAACCGAAGAATATCAAGAATAACGAACAGGTTACATCCTCCCCATGGACCAGCCCCACCTCGTTAATATTCATGAGCAGGTGACGTCACTCCACGTCTACCAGCCCCACCTCGTTAATAATCATGAGCAGGTGACGTCACTCCACATTGGGGAGGGGGCGCCTCCACCCCCTCCTCAGCGTCAACTCACAACCCTCACCACAAAGGCAGAACCCCTCACGTCATCACGCGATCTCCGTCACGCTGTTGAGACATCGAAGTAAAAAGGACGTCGCGATGAACAAGGGATTGTAACCTGGAGACTGGATCCACAAGGTACTGCTGTTTTCTCTGCTAATAAGATAGTGGCGTGAGAGATTTACACTACATCAAGATAGATTGCTCACTCCGACACTCATTGGAGCCTGGGGGAGGGAAAGTGTTCAGCATCCACCATTTGTTGAATCAAGGAAGATGTTGTTACCAGCTTCACACATCAAGCTGAGTCTGATGAAGAACTTTGTCAAAGCCTTGGACAAGACCCAAGCAGCGTTCAAGTACCTCCGTGGAAAATGTACAAAGTTAAGTGAAGCTAAGATAAAGGAAGGTCTTCTTGGTTCTTTCGGTAAAGTCACCTAGAAGGGAAGTAATAAAATAATAAAAATAAAACATAATAAAATAATTCTCACGACGTTTCGGCCACAACGCAAGCAGCCGTCCTCAGGTGAAGAACATGTCTGTCGATAAGACAGAATCTAAATGACACGTCTTAGGCTTGGAGTGTCTATTTAAGCTGTGAGGGAGGAGGAAGAGAGCCTTGACAAAAGAATTTGCATTTGAAGAGGAATTTAGCATATTTATGGGAAATGCAGGAATGCGAATAGTGCTAATTGTGAAATGCGTGGGAGGTGGGCGGGGGTTTTCAAAGTCATGTTATGCCCATGCATTATGCAGGATTAGCAGCATCAAAGGGAGGGGGCAGGGGCAGCACCAACAAAGGGAAGGAATGTGAATAGTATGCAGCTGCAGCAACTAAACAACCAAGTAAAAAACTAAAGTATAAACTTCATAGTATCATCAGTATACTAAATATACTCTCCAATAAGCTGAGCTACTAACAGTAAGTAATACATTACAATTCTATGTCGCAAAAAATATAATATGCTTCCAGCTAAACTTTTTTCCCTTACATCAAACAGGTCTACCCCATACTATATGCTGCCATAGACAAACCCAACATTAAATTATATACTGTATTACTATACACCACCTTATACATTGTTATATTACACTATGTATTATTCTACCCACCCTAATGTATATCACACTGCTATATATTCACTATACAATTACGATACTATATATTACTTTGTACATTGTATTACGCATATAAATGTTATACTATTTGTTATTATACACTGTATCATTGACAGTCGTGTGAAAGATACTAAGAGGCAGCAACGAAATATGAAAATGGGAGAGTAGCAGAGCAAAGAATCCATTCCCTGTGGAGAATACAATGCCAGTGAGTGGAACGCGGTCTGAGAGTCACCGTAAACGTGAACACAATCAGTTAAGATCCGAAATGGTTTATTACGTCCTTCCAATGATTGCTAAGCCAGAATCCATCTTCTCGGTTGAAATTGTCTCTGTGTTTGTATATGTGGATCGCCTCATGAACGAATCTCTCATGATAGCCAGATGGCTTGCAGAGAACCTCTGTCTTGGAGAAGTCAATGTCATGTGAGCCCACTGAATTGTAACAGTGATCTGCCACGGCTGAGGAGTTTGTCCTACCGTGTTTTAGGTCTGCTTTATGTTCACGGATGCGGTCCGAGACATGTCGTTTGGTTTCTCCAATGTAACTGCTACCACAGAGGCAACTTAGTTTGTAGACGCCAGGGTACTGTATGTCTGGAACCACATCTTTTACAGACGGGACCAGATCACGGATTTTATGTACTGTGTTGAATCGGACCTGGATCTTGTGTTTAATCAGGATTTTGGAGATCTTTTTGTGACCCCAGCAATGTAGGGTAAGGTGATGGTCTTGCAAGGCTCCTCAACAGGATCCTTCTTGATGGTTGGAGTGATGGCCTTGCGGATTGTGTAGTCGGAGTAACCATTAGCCTTAAGAGCTTGGCGTACGTGTTTGAGTTCACTGGCAATGTGTTCCTGGTCGGAAATGCATTGGGCTCTATGGTATAGAGTCTTGATGAGGGAAGACTTGGTTCATCAAGGACTGAATGCTGGGGTACCCCCCCTGGTGAGACACTGCTTAACCAATACATACTTCACCTGGAATGGAACTTTTTACAAGTGTTGCAATCGAAACGTCGTATGCTAGTATTTAATTTATTATTTTCTCTTTACACGTCACTTTACCGACAGAACCAAAGAGTCATTCCTGCAGTCACAAAAGCTCCAAATTAAGTAAGGAAACCTGCAACAGTGGAAGAGCTCAGGAAGATGCTGGGATTCATCTCGTACTACAGGTCGTATATAAAGAACTTTACACGGTCCGTGCATAGGTTGGCTACATTGACGTCCGCATATAGCCCCGCCCCTCGGGGGCAGGGGGTATTAGGGCGGTGCGCGAGAGAGCTCGGGGAGTCGTTGAAGCCAGTGAAGAATGAAGACGGAGCAAGCTGGATAGGACCCTCTGACCTCTAGCCCCGCTGCCCTTGTCAGGGCCGGGACTCTGTGTGGCTCAGTGGTGAGACCCTGGGTACTCACGGCCACACGTCCTTGTCAGGGCCGGGACTCTGTGTGGCTCAGTGGTGAGACCCTGGGTACTCACGACCCCACGTCTTTGTCAGGGCCGGGACTCTGTGTGGCTCAGTGGTGAGACCCTGGGTACTCACGACCCCACGTCCATGTCAGGGCCGGGACTCTGTGTGGCTCAGTGGTGAGACCCTGGGTACTCACGGTTCCCGACGTCCTTATCAGGGCCGGGTCCGATGGGCCGGTGGTTGGGACCCGTACCCTGGCTAGGTCGGGTCAGATAGCCTCCCCTAGGAAATACATAGCCGGAGGAGCTGAGAGCGTAGCCGGTGTCAGGATACGCGTAGCCGTAGGCTGTGTTCCTAGGCTGTATAGCTGACTGTTACTGTAGACTCTTAATGGTTATTTGCTGCCATCTGCTGGTCACAAAGAATAAAAAAATATATATACCGACTGTACGGGAGCCGGAAGTTAGTACTCTATTATATTGACGTGTGATTTAATTAATTATATTAATGTCCCCTCCCACAACATGCATGTGTTCTCATGGCTCCCACACAAATGTATGCAAATATAGCACGATTACCACTTCCTCGCTTCCTTTGCATCCTCCACCAGTGATCATGGCTTGCAGCTCAACATAATTTCCCCCTACCCTTTGATTCTGCCCTTTACGTCCCTCTGAGCTCATCTAATCCCAAGCGACCAAACACGCCTCCCACTGGACACTCTAGGGAAAAAGATTGTTTACAGTTTTAGTTATTGAGAAGCCTGTACAAAACTCCAACCGAGTCGAGACTTTTGATTATTATTTAGTGGTTTCTGCTACAGTACAAGTCCGTCTTTGCTTACGATATACAAGCTGTAAAGGATTCTATCTTGACAGGTACTGGGAAAAGAATCCTAACCATTTCTGGTCAGTAAAACGTGAAGCATGGTTCATTAATACCAGATTGTCTGGTAATTCCAAAAGCATAATACAATGCTTGGGAGTTGGAGCTCACCCCGAAATAGAGAGCTTCTGGAGTGGCGCTATCTTGGAAGGGATATGATCCCTAGAGAAATTGTGTTCACGATTTCATAAACTCCTTTCATGACTAGTTTAAGGAAAAAGACTGCAAAATGTTTGCAAAGAGAAAGGTGGAGTGTCGAGACGACACTCATTTGTGGGGGAGAGTGTGGCCCATTAGGAATGGATCACTCTTTTAATCATGTCCTTGTGCAGCAAGGGAGTAAAGTGTGGTTCTGTGTGAAAGCCCTGATGTGCTGTGCAGTGCATCAACGCATGTGTGTACAGCAGCATGTGATGACTGAGTCGGGCCTGTAGGTGGCTGGCAGGGTTATTGAATGACTACGCGGATATACCAGTCACATGGTTAATGGCGACTCGGGAGCAAGGCTGTTTGTAACACACGTGTTGTTGCATTTTACAGAGTGACGGTGCTGTTCTTCACAAGATTAATATTAACCACAATGAATAAATTTGCTTGCCCTCGATTTGAAGCACCTGCCCACGTCCTTCATTTCTAGTGTGCAACAATAGGATAGCAGCGGGAGTAACAGACCTTGGTGGAGAAGCTACGACGGAGACGGCAGAGGAGAATAAAGAGTGACCGGGCTGGAGAGAGAGAGGAGAGAGAGGGAGGTCGCTGGAGGAAAGGAGCAGAGGGAGAGCGAGCGAAGCCAGCGGAGCGAGCGAACGGAGGAGAAACATTGAGTGATGTTGATGGGAGTTGTGCGTTGAAGAGAACGGAGGGACATTGCGCGATGCGACGGAGGAGATGTGAACTAAACGCGTTAATAAAGAACCAAGAAAGACAAAGAAGCTGTCGCGTCAGTACGAGTCCTACGCATACAATCCAATGGGGAAATTAGGTTCGAGTCACGACCAAATCGGGTTGCGACCAAAGTTATGGAACGAATCATGGTCGTGACCAGAGGTTCTACTGTACTGGGATGCAAGTGCGGGGAGAACCGCGGAGATATGCGTGTGCGCGGGGATTGCCTTCGAGCATACGCCCTCCATTTTGTACGCGCGCGGGAACTGCGGCGATGGTTGCGCGTTGGGCCGCCATTTTTTATTGACGCGCACGGGAAACCGCGAAGATGTTCGCAAGTTGGGCCGCCATTTTGTGCGCGCGCAGAAAACCACAGCGATGTTCATGCGCTGGGTCGCCATTTTGGGCGCGCGCGGAAGCCGTGGGGACGCGGGTCGTGCATGCGGCCGCCATTTTGTACGTACACGGGTGGCCTCGGAAATGTGGCGGTTGCACGTGTCAACTATTTCTGGGCTAGAGCAGGCATTTTCTTTTCTGTGCCATGTCGATTGCACATATTTTCATATTTTCACATGTGTAGTGCTTGAGATACGTGTCACACGCTGAAGTCGGTGTGAGCGCACGCGGCGTACAGTGGGAGCAAATGAGGACACAGGGCGCTGATTGGCTGGTCGTTGTTGTTGTTCCAAAGGAGGTGACGTGATGTCTGAGGATGGTAGCAGGTGGCAGGGAGTAATTCAGGACGCAGGGCGCTAATTGGCCGAGAGGGTGTTGTTGTCGCAGAGTGGCGCCACATTGACTGGAAAAACATGCCACGTGGCAGCGGGGGCTGGGGGCGAGTGGCGTCGCGGGGGATGCCCTGATTAATTGGGAATTAATTGGCTCGGGGATAAAGACAGGGGTTGTCGAGGAGACGGGAGTTCGCGCCTGGGAGGAGACAGAGGATGGAAGAGTCGGCAGCAGAGAGTAACAGTATAGGGTAGCAGTGGAGAAGCGTAGGGTAGCAGTGAGAGAAGCGTAGGGCAGCAGTGAAGCGTAGGGTAGCAGTGGGAGAAGCATAGGGTAGCAGTGGAGAAGCGTAGGGTAGCAGTGGAGAAGCGTAGGGTAGCAGTGGAGAAGCATAGGGTAGCAGTGGAGAAGCGTAGGGTAGCAGTGGAGAAGCGTAGGGTAGCAGTGGAAAAGCGTCTTTATTCATATAGAATACTCTCGATTATTCCAATTTATATAACTTATTAAATGGAGGCCACGGACTGCGCCACGGAGCTTTTAGCGGTAAACAAGGCACCGTATTTACCGAGTAATACTTCGCGCTACCTTTACCCTACCGGGTAATTCTTCAGCTACCATTACCCTACCCTTTACCTTACCCCTTGGCATGTCGACACCTTTACCTTTACCTTTACCCTACCCGGTAAAAAGGGTAAATTACCTTACCTTGCCGAGGCCTAGCGGAGAGAGTGGAAAGGAGAGTCGACGGAGGAGTGATGGGGAGCAAGTGAGGCCGGCGGAGAGCGTGGAGAACTGTGGAGCGTTGAGCGATGTTGGATGGAGGAGTGTTGAGCGAAATACGCAAATAAAGTAACGAGGAAAGACAAGAAGCTGTCGTGTCGGTTCGAGCACTACACATGGGTCGACCCTGAAGTGCGACTTCTCGACCTGGAACGTAGGGAGACCTCGAATGTTAAGTGGTGTGTGTCGGTGGTGTTAGGACTTTTGGTCTTGTGCGTTGGCCCTCTCCCTCATGGCGTCTGTGGCACCACAGTGGGCTAAACGGGGGCTCTGAATGGGTGCGAGGGCTGGTAACCCTCAACCCTCAATTATTTACACGAAACTACGAATTAAACATAAATATGGGGTCTGCCCCGTGACCTCCTGCCAGCGGGCGTTTGACACTTCACGTGGCTCAAGGTGCACATGGCCTGGCACAAGCGTCGTGGTGACGTCACCGCACTTTGGGGAGAATGGCGGTTGTTGTTGTTGTTAGATTTCGGCCTTCGCCCTTATTGTCACCTGTGGGGGGTAGCATATTCTTAGGTAGTCTTAGCCTCACCTTACCATATTAATAAAAGTTATGCGGCTCTTGCTCACCCACCTCCTCCAACCTTATACAGGGTGACCCAAAAAAACGGGCCCCGTGTACACTTTATGTGATATCTCCTTTATTTATTCACCGATTGCCCTTATTTTACAGGACATGGCAGAATCAACGACCGTGGTACACCAAGACCCCAGTGGGAGCTGGGACAAAGAATACACTGTGTTAAATTTTACTACAAGACAGGCTCGTTTAAAAAACCTAGGACGTTTCATGCGTTCAGTTCGAATGTGAAAAGGCTCCATCCAAAAGGCAGAATTCAGAACTGGGTGGACCACTTCGAGAAGTATGGGACCGTGGAGACCTCACGCTGCCAGTGGAAACCGGTCCAAGCCACTCGGGACGTCCCAAGAAGCGAACAGCCGGCTGGTCGAAAGTGTGAGAGGAGTCTCTCCAGCAGGAGTCCGAACGCTCTGTGCGTAAGCGAAGTCAGGTCCTCGGTATGTCCCGTGAGACTTGCAGGAGAGTGCTGGTGAACGATATCAGGGCTTACCCCATACAGAATACAGACGCTGCAGACCCTTACAGCCTCAGACAAGAGCAGAGGAGCGCGTATTGGCCAGTCAGGATGCTCGAGAAGATCGAGGAGGACACCAAGTTTCCTTAACCTCCTTTGGACCTCAGATGAAGCCATTCCATCTTGACCGGAAAGGCGAACTCCAAGACAAATGTCTTCTGGGGGTCCTCCAGACCCAATGAAGTAGCCACCAAGCCTTGCACTCTCCTAGTGCACGGTGTGGGGCTGCCAATCTCGGCCAGAGGCATCATCGGACCAATCTCATCGAAGAATCTGGCGCAGCCAGTGACAGTCACCAAGGAGCGGTATGTGGAGGTCCTCAAACCTTCAAGAGTGAGCTCCAGACCCTCTACCCGTCGCTCATGAGCAAGTTCTGGTTCCAGCAAGACGGAGCAAGTTCTCACACCTCAAACCTGTCCCGAGATTGGCTGAAAGAGAACTTCGGGAGGCCGAGTGATCCAGTCTCAAGACTGATTTTGAGTGGGCACCCCATAGCCCGGACCTAAGCCCCCCAGATTGTTTTCTTTGGGGCTATCTTAAGGACAGAGTCTACGCAGGGAAACCCAGAACCATCACGGAACTCAAGGAAGCCATCAGGGAGGAGATGAGAGCCATTACCAATTCAGTCTGTAAGAACGTCATGGACAACTTCGTGCTGCGCCTCAAGAAATGCACGGAGCTAAATGGAGGCCATCTAGAACACATGCTGTAGAACGGAGAAAAAAAGGCCAAAGACCCCAGTGTTTTGATGTTTTGAATATAATAAACTAGTTATGACCAAGTTTAATTTCATTCGGACAAAACACTAAGAAACGGGGCCTAATTAGAGTTGGGGCCCGTTTTTTTTTGGGTCACCCTGTATAAACGGAGTGGTGGCTTCTGCAATCTCTCATTTACGTTATACAGCTGTCGTGGCTGTGACGGTACCACCTGAAGACGGAAGCTTGTGTTGCCTCCGAAACGTCGTGATTTTTATTTTATTTTACTTTTTAATGTTTTTTGACCTACGTGACTTTACCGAAAAAACCTAAGAATATGAATCATTGCAGTCACGAAAGCTTCAATCTAGAATTAATGCCCTCTACGGGGAGGAATTCCACCTATCTGTTAGAGTTTTTAACAGACTAGACAAGAAGTCACAGCTTCTTGAGACGCTGGCCTTCCTCAAGAGATGCTGAGATAACAAGGTAATACCCATCGCTTTCACACTCACATCCGCTGCTGTGTCCTCACCGAACTCTAAACAGATCTTATTTAAAGCTAGCCTATCACTAATCTCGGAGAGAATAAGGTTACTCCAATCTGAACTCGATAATTTAGACAATACTCTCTTACAAACACATTTAATGTTAACACAAAAAATGTCACCTTCCGATTGGAACCACGTTGATTACATGACTTCTGCTTCTGCTGACTCAATGTCAGCCAAATGCAAAGCTAACCTGATTTCTAAATTCAACCTCCTATCTAAGAAGAAACCAGAGCCACACATCGCAAAGCTGGATGTTAACAAGACCGTGATTAATCAGAGTAACATCCCAATTTCTGACAATCTAAAAACGGTACTGGCCAAAGGACTAAATTTCGCCGTCACCCCTAAATATATACCAGTAGAGGATATGATTTCTCAGATTGATGTAGCCCTCAGAGGCATAGGACACATCCATGCGGATGTAGCAAGAGCTGAAATAGCTACTATTCTTAAGAATGCTAAGAAACCCACTATTAACATCAGCAAAAACGAACGCTCTGAACTCGCGGACCTAAAAAAGAGAGATGATATAGTCATCCTCTCGGCAGACAAGGGCACGGTCATCATGGATAAAGATTCATACAACAACAAAATCCTGGACCTTCTTAATGATGGGAGTTACTCCAAAATTAAAAACGATCCCACTAAAAACCTAACGACAAAAACCAACAGTATCATCACGAGTTCCACTTCCCTAATCGAACCAAGCAAACGTCCCTCTCTAAAACCATCGGCGGCTAGACCTCCCAGACTCTATGGTCTTCCCAAAATCCATAAAGAAGGCACCCTGCTACGACCCATCGTGTCGACGATAAACTCTCCTACGTATAAACTAGCCCGTTTTCTATCAGATACTCTGCTCCCCTTCACAGGCAAGACCTCTTCGGCAGTACTCAACTCAACCCAATTAGTCTCTATGGTTAAGGACATGGTACTATCTCCTGATGACATCCTCGTCAGCTTTGATGTAGTATCTATGTTCACCAAAGTCCCAGTACCGGACACCCTAACAATAATTGAGGACTTAGTCCAACATGGATTGAATTCTGATGTATCTGCGCTGGTTAGGCATTGCCTCACCAACACTTATTTTACCTGGAATGGCACCTTCTACAAACAGAATGAGGGTACCCCTATGGGCTCCCCCTTGTCACCAGTTATAGCCAACATGTTCATGGAAAAGTTTGAATCAGACGCCATCCAGACATCCACCCTGCGTCCTTCCTTGTGGAAGAGGTATGTGGACGACACTTTCGTCATCTGGCCACATGGCCTCCCAGCATTGAACCACTTCTTGGACCACATCAATTCTAGACACCCATCCATCAGATTCACCATGGAAGTGGAGAAAGACGGTAAACTACCATTCTTGGATATTCTGTTTGAGAGGAGGCCTGACGGATCCTTGGGACATTCTGTCTACAGGAAAGCCACCCACACAGATTCCTACTTGAAACCGGATTCCCACCACCACCCATCTCAAAAGAATTCTCTCATCAAAACGCTATACCACAGAGCCCATGGCATTTCTGACCAACACCACCTGGCCGGTGAATTAAGACATGTACATCGGGCCCTCAGGATGAACGGATACTCTGATCGCACTATCCGCCAAGCTGTTTCTCCCACCATACAGAAACAGCCACATGAAACTCCGACCAAAACTATCACGTTGCCATACATAGCAGGCGTGACCAAAAAGATCTCCAAAATTCTAAACAAACATAAGATCCAAGTCCGATTCAGTACAGTGCATAAAATCCGTGATTTGATTCCATCTGTGAAGAATGTCGTTCCTGACTTACAGTATCCTGGAGTCTACAAATTGAGTTGCATTTGTGGTGATTGCTACATTGGAGAAACGAAACGTCATGTTTCTGATCGTGTCCGCGAGCACAAGTCAGATCTGAAACACGGCAGAACTGATTCTTCTGCCGTTGCCGATCATTGCTACAACTCGGTGGGCTCTCATGAAATTGTATTTTCCGAGACCAAGGTTCTCTGCAAACCTCCTGGCTACCATCAAAGGTTTGTACACGAAGCCATACAAATATACAAACACAGACATAATTTCAACCGTGATGACGGTTACAAACCGAGTAATCATTGGAAAGATGTGATTAACCATGCAAAAAAGATTTAACTATACTTATTTGCCAATCTTATTTGACAGACAACCATCACAGTTTTACCATGTCTAGTGGTGGTCTCCCTGTTACAGGTTGAGTCACAAACCGCACCTCTCCATAACAAAGGCTCAGCCTTTGTTATGCAGTCTATTCTTAGTCTTAAGCCTCATCTTACCATATTAATAAAAGTATGCGGGCTCTTGCTCCACCACCTCCTCCAACCATTATATAAGCTGAGTGGTGGCTTCTGCAATCTCTCATTTACTTGATACGGCTGTCGTGGCTGTGACGGTACCACCTGAAGACGGAAGCTTGTGTTGCCTCCGAAACGTCGTGATTTTATTTTATTTTACTTTTTAATGTTTTTTTACCTACGTGACTTTACCGAAAAACCTAAGAATATGAATCATTGCAGTCACGAAAGCTTCAAATCTAGAATTATCTAAGCATCCAGGACTTCCCAACCTGCCTCAAGAGGACCAAGGGAGTTCAAGGCCCCAAAGAGAGGTCGGCTGACACAGCTATGATGCTGAGAAGCAAGACCTTGATGCCAGGATACAAAGGGCATGGGACCGGGTTGAAGCAGATTTATCTGAAGCTCAAAACGCCTCAGACACAGTGGCCTCAATTCGACGGGCCATCCAGCGAGTGACGGTGAGCAGCTCAAGCTACAAGCTGCTGGCAAATAGATACATTTCCCTCCTGATGAAGGTGAGAACAGATGAGGGCATCGAGGGAGTGCGCACGCAAGAGCACTTCCTCGAACTGCTCGATGATAATGTGAAGGCAGTGATACAAGACGCAATGGACCGCGTGGAGGGTTAAGAGAGACACGATCGCAGCACTCTGTCTCATCCAAGTCCACCACAAGATCTAAAGGCTCAGCACACTCACAGATATCATCTACTAGTATAGCAGCAGCTCAGGCATGTGCAGCAGCAGAAGCAGCAAGCGCCCATATTGCCTATGTAGGGGTTATTACAGGAAGAAGGGCGGACAGAAAACACAAGGGTGTCTGCACCACACACGGGTGTCTACATCCACATCCGCATCCGTTAACCCTGGGGGGCCATGGGGGCGCTGTGATCCCCCATAACTCCACCCCTCGGAGGGGATTCCTATAAAGGCGGGGAGCCAGAGAGCTCGGGGCCAGTGTGGAAGAAGCTTTACCAGTGAAGTCTGAAGACAGGCAGAATAGGCCCTGGGACTCCCCTGTCTCGCTGCCCTTGTCAGGGCCGAGCTGGGCAAGCCAGTGGCGCGGCCCCAAGAGCTTCTGGACCTCTAATCTTGTAAGAGCAAGGCCGGGTTAGCTGGGTGCCGGGATCCGTGCTTTTACCAGGGCCTGAGCAGATAGCCTCCCATAGCACTATTAGAGGAGGACTGGGAATAGGACAGGGGAAATAGTGCTAGGGGTGTTTTCCCACCTAGTACGGGTGAAGGGGCCGTTACCCCTTCAAGTATTGTTTACTGCCCTTGAGTTGAATAAAAGAGTGTGCCTCGACTCTGTCGTCAGTCTCCCTGGAACTCACTACACCTACATGGCTGAGAGGAAGCCATGCTAATTGAAAAGTCCGCATACAAGAAGAAGCAAGCATAGCAACTGCTGCCACGCGGAAGAAATCAGAGCAAGGGAGTATACTAGTGTAGGACTTGAAATATGACGCGCCACGCGTTCTGTTGCTATGCAAGCGACAGTGTACAGCGGGGGGTATCTGAGGACGGGGTTATTGTTGTCGGCGTGAGGGAGACGTCGTTAAGATTGGCGACAGGTGTTAGGGGTAACCGAGGATGCAGGCGATTGGTCAGGAGGGTGAGTAGTTAATGACCGGCGCCGCTCTGGCGGGAATAACAAGGCCACGTGAGGCTGGGGGCCTGGGGGCGAGTGGCGAAGCGGGGGGTGAGATAATTGATTGGGACTATACCGTAAAAACCTAAGAATATTAGCCTGATAGCCTGTTAGGGTGTAGGGAGCTCCCAGTACCCTTCCCCTGGGGAGATTAGTTACTAACTCTGTGTTAACCCCTTCCCCGAGTTAGGCGCAAGCCCTTAAATAAAGAGTTCGGCATCAGCCCCACACGACTAGCTTCAGCGTCGTTCTTCCTACAACAACTGCACTGCAAGTGAAAGTCGTCCTACGCAATAACCCTCCTCCCTCTCCTCTCTTTCGTCTCCCTCACACCAGCCACGATGAAATGTAATTAATACATTTGATTACTTTATATTAAATTTAAATAATAAAAATGTAAAAAGGTATTTCGTATTAATCATTTTTATCTGAATACAGTATTTTTGGGGTTGTGGAACGAATCATCTGAGTTTCCATTATTTCTTACGGGGAAATTCGCTTTGATATACGAGCGCTTTGGATTATGAACACGTTTCCGGAACGAATTACGCTCGCAATGCAAGGTTTTACTCTACTTATATATACATAATCATTTTTTGCCTTGTATTTCATAATACATTTCACTTATATAACCTTTTTGCTGATTTTTAAAGTGGTACATGAACAGGATAGGTGACATGTCATCATGTAAAGCAACCATAAACATATGAAAAGACCTCGGTTTACAATTTTGTTGGAGGCACACTGTTTTTTTCTCTGTATTGTCACAGCCGGGACGGCTGGTTTTTTTTACACGGGGGAGAGTGATGTCGTGAATGCAGCATCACTACCGTGTGCACACGCACACGTGACGTCACTACCACATGGGTCTACACGCACACATGACGTCATCCCGGCTGGAGGCGGGAATGACGTCAGGGCCGGTTCTGGACTCGGGAGGCCACGGGGTGGTGTGAGGTCGTGGCACTCTCCGTGACCCCGGCTGGACACGTGACCGGATCCCAGTGGGGCCGGGGCCAGGGGGCACCGCGGGGGGCACGTGGACAGCAGGGGGGGGGGCTTCGAGAGGGTTCTAGAAGGGAGGCAGCCTCCTCATGAGGTTCGAGGCTGCCCGTGCCGAGAATGAAGATGCATTGTGAAGACGCCGAGAAGAGTCGAGGCCTCCAGTCAGCGGACCGCCTGGCTGGGTCACGCTGGAGTAGCTGAGAGTTAGAGAAGTGTGTGTGTTAGCTAGAGTAGGTCGCTGGTCACCACCCTATGTGTAATGTACAGCGTTATAATACGATGGGCAAAGGGGCATAAAAGGGGACCTCCCCAGCCGATCGGGACCAGTCGCATCTCAAGACCCAAGACCAGCCAGCTCAGGACCCTGGAGCCCCTCGCGCCGCTTGTCCTTGACCCGGCGCCGTTCTCTGGTCTCCTAACTCCGGCGCAGAGACAGGGCCGTGAAGGATCGCCGTCTCTGGGTGTAGGCCAATCGGCTGTCAAGGACAACTCTGCGTACATAGTTCTCAAAGCGTCTTTGTTTCCACGATGCTTGCAACGCGCATCCCGGAGTGCACCACGAAACGATGGGGGGGGGGGGGAAGACCCTAGACTCCTCCCACGACTGACTTCTCCCCATGGGCCGCAGAATGCCGCCGGAGGTGGCCGTGCCGAGCGAACCCTTTCCCGCACTCGGAGCAAGCGTACGGCCACTCGCCCGTGTGAGTCCACGCGTGCACGCGCAGGTTGAAGGCCTGCGTGAACCCCTTGCCGCACTCGGAGCACACGTGCGGCTTCTCGCCCGTGTGAGTCCTAGCGTGCCTCTTCAAGGTAAAGGCATGCACGAACCTTTTCCCGCACTCCTGGCACGCGTGCGGCTTGTCGCTCGTGTGCGTCTGGGAGTGCCTCTTCAAGGCGAAGCCTTCGGTAAACCCTTTTTCGCACTCCTGGCACGCATGCGGCTTCTCGCCCGTGTGCGTCTGGGAGTGCCTCTTCAAGGTGGAGCCCTCGGTAAACCCTTTCCCGCACTCCTGGCACGCGTGCGGCTTCTCGCCTGTGTGCTTCCTCACGTGCCTCTTCAAGGCGGAGCCCTCGGTAAACCCCTTGCCGCACACCTGGCACGAGTACGGCTTGTCGCCCGTGTGCGTCTGGGAGCGCCTCACCGGGTGGACGTGCCGGCGGAAGCGCTTCCCGCGCTCCTGGCGCGCGTGCCGCTCAACGCCACCGGGGCCGCTCGCCGTCTTGTCGTCTCCTGCCAAGGCACGAACGGGCGGGATGGGCGGCGAGCGGGGGGAGCCTCGTTGTCCAGGCGCATTGTGCCCGCACGTGGCTTTGAGTCGGCGTTGACCTGAAGGTTCAATTATACAATGGAGGGTTTGTGTTTGTGTCGTGAAAGACATACATTTCTGTATTTTATGTAAAAGGGCCCCAATCCACGTGGTGGATGATGTCACAAAGCAGTCTATAAAGGGCCTCAATGCACGTGGTGGATGACGTGACAAAGCCCACCCCCCACTATGCTCACTCGTACCAGGAACGTAACAACGCGATTTGTCTTGACGAGGTCTTAACTAACGGTGTCAGGCCTCACGCAACAAACTAAAAACTTAAAACAAATGTGTTTATTTAACGAGGTGTAAGGCCCCCCCCCTCCACTGAGCTGCTGTTTAGCCCTTCTTTAGAAGCGACCCTGGCCATCACAAATATCATCATCACGCGGACATTCAGAGCAGCAACACAAATATTCTCAAACGCGTCGCTGATGTCGATTCTAAACGTAGGGAGAAAAACCCGGAGGACCCGGAGAAAATATCCACGTCGCCACGGGGAGAGAGACGCCAAGTCCAAATATACAGCAGCAAGTGTCAGGGTCGGAATCAAAACCCACGACCTCCTGCGTACCGGGCGAGGTAGTCAACATCCCGTTGCGTTATTCTCTGCGAGCCGACGGCACTCACCTTGACCGATGTGCCGCTGCAAGTGCTCCGCATCCCCTGGCCAGACCCTGGCTCCCCCAGTTTGAATCGTCAACAGAACCTGAGCTGTAATTGTTACATGGCAAAAAATCGCATTCGTTCAATGATTAATATCCACGCAACCACGGGGAGAGAAACACGCAAACTCCAAATATACAGCAGCAGCAGGCAGTGTGAGGGTCGGTATCGAACCCACAACCTCCTGTAGACCAGGCGAGGTAGTCAACATCTCTACAGGGTCGGTATCGAACCCACGACCTCCTGTATACCAGGCGAGGTAGTCAACATCTCTTAGGGACATGATCTAACCCACGACCTCCTGTATACCAGGCGAGGTAGTCAACATCTCCCAGCCACACACAAACACAGCAGCAGGTAGTGTGAGGGTCGGTATCGAACCCACGACCTCCTGTAGACCAGGCGAGGTAGTCAACATCTCCCAGCCACACACAAACACAGCAGCAAGCAGTGTCAGGGTCGGTATCAAACCCACGACCTCCTGTAGACCAGGCGAGGTAGTCAACATCTCCCAGCCACACACAAATACAGCAGCAGGCAGTGTCAGGGTCGGTATCAAACCCACGACCTCCTGTAGACCAGGCGAGGTAGTCAACATCTCTTAGGGACATGATCTAACCCAGGACATCCTGTAGACCAGGCGAGGTAGTCAACATCTCTTAGGGACATGATCTAACCCACGACCTCCTGTAGACCAGGCGAGGTAGTCAACATCTCCCAGCCACACACAAACACAGCAGCAGGCAGTGTGAGGGTCGGTATCGAACCCACGACCTCCTGTAGACCAGGCGAGGTAGTCAACATCTCTTAGGGACATGATCTAACCCACGACCTCCTGTAGACCAGGCGAGGTAGTCAACATCTCCCAGCCACACACAAACACAGCAGCAGGCAGTGTGAGGGTCGGTATCGAACCCACGACCCCCTGTAGACCAGGCGAGGTAGTCAACATCTCTTAGGGACATGATCTAACTCAGGACATCCTGTAGACCGGGCGAGGTAGTCAACATCTCCCAGCCACCGAGGTGCTACCGTGCTGACCAGCATCGATGTCTCGCAGTCTCTCAGCGGAGGCTGGACACGTCCCTGCTGCATTCTTGTCCATTTCTCATTCGACGAATGGCCACTAAATGTGAGAAGCCATCTGGCAAAGCGGCGGGGAAGCTAAGAAACACGACAATAAACGCAGACAACGAAATATAACCACGATAGAGGTTTGTTTAAAGCTTTCGGTAAAATCGCGTAGATAGCTTCAAAATTAATCAAAAATAATCAACAAAAAACCACCACGTGTCGATCGTGTGGGATAAAGGGCGATACGATCCAGCCGCTGTGCGGCGCAATCGATTACCGAATCTAAGAATCGTTTGTTAATGGCTTCAAAGAATGGAGAGAATCGATTTGACAATTATGACGCGGATCGATTCTGATAGATTGAGTCGGGAAATAATCTTAACTACGGAATACCATTTGGGTCATTTTTTGTAACGCGTTTTTAAAATTGACATAACCGCCT
>WFAB01001971.1:2500-17500 GCA_018977245.1 Lethenteron camtschaticum
GAGGCATTGTCAGAGTCGGGATCGACCCCACGACCTCCTGTATACCAGGCGAGGTAGTTAATATCTCATAGTCACTGTGATGATGATGAGAGAGACGCAAACTCCAATTATACAGCAGCAGCAGCAGGCATCGTCAGGGTCGGGATCGAACCCACGACCTCCTGTATGCCAGGCGAGGTAGTTAATATCTTTAGTCACTGTGATGATGATGAGAGAGAGATGCAAACTCCAAATACACAGCAGCAGGCATTGTCAGGGTCGGGATATAACCCACGACCTGTAGACCAGGCGAGGTAGTCAACATCTCCTAGCCACCGTGATGATGAGAGAGAGAGACACGCAAACTCCAAATATACAGCAGCAGGCATCGTCAGGGTCGAGATCGAACCCACGACCTCCTGCATACCAGGCGAGGTAGTCAACATCTAGCCACCGTGATGATGATGAGAGAGAGACACGCAGACTCCAAATATACAGCAGCAGGCATCGTCAGGGACGGGATCGAACCCACGACCTCCTGTAGACCAGGCGAGGTAGTTAACATCTCCTAGCCACCGTGATGATGATAGAAAGAGAGACACGCAGACTCCAAATATACAGCAGCATGCATCATCAAGGTCGGGATCGAACCCACGACCTCCTGTAGACCAGGCGAGGTAGTTAACATCTCCTACCACCGTGATAATGATGATGAGACACGCAGACTCCAAATATACAGCAGAAGGCATTGTCAGGGTCTGAATTGAACCCACGACCTCCTGCATACCAGGCAAGGGAGTTAACATCTCACCACACACTTGCACACACACAGACAGCCGTACGTATGTGTGTCTGTGTGTGTGTCTGTGTGTATTTCTGTGTGTGTTTGTGTGTCTGTGTGTGTGTGTCTGTGTGTGTGTGCATGTCTGTGTGTGTGTGCATGTGTCTGTGTGTGTGTCTGCGTGTGTGTGTGTGTGTGTGTGTGTGTCTGTGTGTGTGTCTGTGTGTGTATCTGTGTGTGGGAGCGGTAATGAAGCGGTTAGCGCACCACGCTACGAGCCCGGCGACCCGAGTTCGATTCCCGCTCACGGCCAACACCGGTGGCAAATATTTTAACCGGTCCTGGGCCTCCACTACATTAACTCAGCCTCAAATGAGTACCCGGTGTGATGTGTGTCGTAAACATCGCCACTGGGGAGACAAAGGCGGCCGGGCGTGGTGCTGGCCACCCACCCCCTCGTGTGCCACAGCGCCGGTAGCCTTCATAGGCGCTGCTACAAACAACAACTTGCCCCAACAGTCTGTCAAAGGCTACACGGGGATCTTTGTCTGTGTGTGACACTGCTGCTGCTGCTGTTGTTACAGGGACCCCCAGGCAAGGATGGGCTTCCTGGGCACCCCGGCTCCCGAGGGGATACGGTGAGTACCCCAACCCCTACACCCCTACACCCATAACCCCTACACCCCAACACCCCTAACCTCTAACCCCTAACCCCTACACCCCTACACCCCTACACCACACCCTTAACCCCTACCCCACACCCCAACACCCCTACACCCCTAACCCCAACACCCCTACACCCCTACACCACTACACCCTTAACCCCTACCCGCAACACCCCTACACCCCTACACCCTAACCCCAACACCCCTACACCCCAACACCCCAACACCCAACACCCCTACACCCAACACCCTTACACCTCTACACCCCTACACCTCTACACCCCAACACCCACACCCCTACACCTCTACACCCCAACACCCAACACCCCTACACCCAACACCCCTACACCTCTACACCCCTACACCTCTACACCCCAACACCCCACCCCCTACACCTCTACACCCCAACACCCAACACCCCTACACCCAACACCCCTACACCTCTACACCCCTAACCTCTACACCCCAACACCCACACCCTTACACCTCTACACCCCTAACCCCAACACCCCAACACCCCAACACCCCTACACCTCTACACCCCTAACCTCAACACCCCAACACCCAACACCCTTACACCTCTACACCCCTAACNCAACACCCAACACCCAACACCCCTACACCCCAACACCCCAACACCCAACACCNAACACCCTTACACCTCTACACCCCTAACCCCAACACCCCAACACCCCAACACCTTACACCCCTACACCTCAACACCCCAACACCCAACACCCCAACACCCAACACCCCTACACCTCTACACCCCTACACCTCTACACCCCAACACCCAACACCCCTACACCCCTACACCTCTACACCCCAACACCCAACANCCCCTACACCTCTACACCCTACACCCCAACACCCTACACCCCAACACCCCTACACCTCTACACCCCAACACCCAACACCCCAACACCCAACACCCCTACACCTCAACACCCAACACCCCAACACCCCTACACCCCAACACCCAACACCCAACACCCCTACACCTCTACACCCCAACACCCAACACCCCAACACCCAACACCCCTACACCTCAACACCCAACACCCCAACACCCCTACACCCCAACACCCAACACCCCAACACCCCTACACCCCAACACCCCAACACCCAACACCCCAACACCCCTACACCTCAACACCCCAACACCCAACACCCCTACACCTCTACACCCAACACCCAACACCCCTACACCCTACACCCTACACCCAACANCCCAACACCCCTACACCCCAACACCCCTAACCCCTACACCCCTACACCTCAACACCCCAACACCCAACACCCCAACACCCCTACACCCAACACCCCAACACCCAACACCCCTACACCCCTACACCCCAACACCCAACACCCTACACCCCAACACCCTACACCCCTAACCCCAACACCCCAACACCCTACACCCAACACCCCTACACCCCAACACCCAACACCCTACACCCCAACACCCTACACCTCAACACCCCAACACCCCTACCCCCTAACCCCTACACCTCTACCCCAACACCAACACCCAACACCCCAACACCCCTACACCTCTACACCCAACACCCTACACCTCTACACCCCTACACCCCTACACCCTACACCTCTACACCCTTACACCCAACACACCTAACCCCCTACACCCCTACACCCCAACGGGTGACTGATCGTGTTGTCGTGTGTGTGTGTCCCTGTGTGTGTGTCCTGTGTGTGTGTGTGTCTTGTGTGTGTGTGTCCTGTGCGTGTGTGTGTCCTGTGTGTGTGTCCTGTGTGTGTGTCTTGTGTGTGTGTGTCCTGTGTGTGTGTGNCCTGTGTGTGTGTCCTGTGTGTGTGTGTGTCCTGTGTGTGTCCTGTGTGTGTGTGTGTGTGTGTGTCCTGTGTGTGTGTGTGTCCTGTGTGTGTGTCCTGTGCGTGTGTGTCCCCGTGTGTGTGTGTGTCCTGTGTGTGTGTGTCCTGTNCGTGTGTGCCGTGTGTGTGTGTCCTGTGTGTGTGTGAGTCCTGTGTGTGTGTCCTGTGTGTGTGTGTACTGTGTGTGTACTGTGTGTGTGTACTGTGTGTGTGTACTGTGTGTGTGTGTGTCCTGTGTGTGTGTACTGTGTGTGTGTGTGTACTGTGTGTGTGTACTGTGTGTGTACTCTGTGTGTCCTGTGTGTGTGTCCCCGTGTGTGCGTGTGTGTACTGTGTGTGTACTGTGTGTGTGTACTGTGTGTGTACTCTGTGTGTCCTGTGTGTGTGTCCCCGTGTGTGCGTGTGTGTCCTGTGTGTGTGTCCTGTGTGTGTGTCCTGTGTGTGTGTCCTGTGTGTGTGTGTCCCTGTGTGTGTGTCTGTGTGTATATGTGTGTGTACTGTGTGTGTACTGTGTGTATGTGTACTGTGTGTGTGTCCTGTGTGTGTCCTGTGTGTGTGTCCTGTGTGTGTGTGTNCCTGTGTGTGTGTCTGTGTGTATATGTGTGTGCACTGTGTGTGTACTGTGTGTATGTGTACTGTGTGTGTGTCCTGTGTGTGTGTGTCCCTGTGTGTGTGTCTGTGTGTATATGTGTGTGTCTGTGTGTGTCCTGTGTGTGTGTCCTGTGTGCTGTGATCCTGTGTGTGTGTGTGTGTCCTGTGTGTGTGTCCTGTGTGTGTGTGTCCTGTGTGTGTGTCTGTGTGTATATGTGTGTGTGTGTGTGTNCCTGTGTGTGTGTCTGTGTGTATATGTGTGTGTACTGTGTGTGTACTGTGTGTGTGTACTGATGTGTACTGTGTACTGTGTGTGTACTGTGTGTGTACTGTGTGTGTACTGTGTGTGTACTGTGTGTGTGTACTGTGTGTGTGTGTACTGTGCGTGTTCCAGGGCTTCCAAGGCAAGACTGGGCCACCGGGACCTGCTGGGTCGTGGGTCCGCAGGTCAGTGTGCACCCCCCACAGCCAAGTCACGTGACCCCCTCACAGCCAAGACACGTGACCCCTCACAGCCAAGTGTGACCTCCACACACACCACACACAACACACACACACCACACACACGTGCTCTTTATGATTGTACAGTTTGGGTCACCCACTGCTCAGCTTCCGTACCATCGGTGCTGACTCGCCACTAACAGCACTTGCCCCAGCCGTCTGTAGCAGGCCACACGGGGCATCTTTGCCNTTAGTGTAGGTCGGCTCAGCCTCAAATGAGTAACCTGGTGTGTAGTAAACATCGCCACTGGGAGACAAAGGCGGCCGGGCGTGGTGCTACCCCCTCGTGTGCCACAGCGCCGGCAGCCTTCATAGGCGCTGCTCACACGCTGTCAGCACTTGCCCCGGCCGCCTGTGGAGACTACACNGGGGGGCTGGGACCTTTGTCTTTGTGTCGTGAGCGCAGGGGCCCACGGGTGAGTCGGGTCCCATCGGCGACAGGGGCCACCAGACCCCGGGGCCCCCGGAGAGCAGGGCCTGCCGGGGACCCCTGGGAAAGAANGGGTCAAGGTAGGAACACACCATCAACACAGACACCAACACAGACACCAACACCACCAACACCACCACCACCAACACAGTCACCATCACAGCCACCACACCACTAACACAGCCACAGCCACCAACACACCACCACACCACCAACACAGACACCAACACCACCACCAACACAGACACCAACGCCACCACCAACACCACCAACACAGCCACCAACACACCACCACACACCAACACAGACACCAACACCACACTCACCAACACCACCACCAACACCACCAACACCACCAACACCACCAACACCACACAAACACCAACACACCACCATCACAGCCACCAACACCACCAACACCACGACCACAACAACCAACACGACCAACACCACCAACACCGACCACAGCCACCACCAACACCACCACCACAACCACACACAGCCACCACCAACACCACCACCACAACAACAACCAACACACCAACACCACCAACCACCACAGCCACCACCAACACCACCACACACCACGACTACCACAGCCACCACCACACCAACACACCACACCAACACCACCACAGCCACCACAGCCACCACCACAGCCACCACCACACGACCACCAACACCACCAACACCGACCACAGACACCACCACCACCAACCACCACAGCCACCACCAACACCAACCAACACCACCAAACACCAACACCACAACCACCACACCACCACCGCTGTGACAAGCTCACACCTACTGTGCCAAAAGTGTGTGTGTGAATGTGTCGCTGTGGATATCTGTGTGTGTGTATCAGTGTATGTGTGTGTCTGTGTGTGTCTGTGTGCGTGTCTCACTGTGTGTGTCTGTGTGTGTGTGTGTCTGTGTGTATCTGTGTGCGTGTCTCACTGTGTGGGTCTGTGTGTGTGTGTCTGTGTGTGTGTTTGTGTGTGTGTCTGTGTGTGTCTGTGTGCGTGTCTCACTGTGTGGGTGTCTGTCTGTGTGTATCTGTGTGTGTGTCTGTGTGTATCTGTGTGTGTCTCACTGTGTGAGTCTGTGTGTGTGTCTATGTGTGTGTTTGTGTATGTGTCTGTGTGTGTCTGTGTGCGTGTCTCACTGTGTGTCTGTGTGTGTCTGTGTGTGTGTATGTGTGTGTATGTGTGTATGTGTATGTGTGTGTGTCTGTGTGTGTGTGTTTGTGTGTGTCTCACTGTGTGTGTCTCACTGTGTGTGTGTGTGTGTCTGTGTGTGTATGTGTGTGTGTGTTTGTGTGTGTCTACTGTGTGTATCTCTGTGTGTGTGTGTCTGTGTGTGTGTCTGTGTATGTCTGTGTGTGTGTCTGTGTGTGTGTGTGTGTGTGTGTGTGTCTCACTGTGTGTGTGTGNCTGTGTGTGTGTGTGTGTGTATGTGTGTGTGTCTCTGTGTGTGTGTGTCTGTGTGTGTCTNTGTGTGTGTGNCTGTGTGTGTGTGTGTCTTGTGTGTGTGTCTCACTGTGTGACTGTGTGTGTGTGTCTCACTGTGTGTGTGTNCGTCTCTGTGTGTGTGNATGTGTCTCTGTGTGTGTGTCTGTGTGTGTGTCTCTGTGTGTGTGTGTCTGTGTGTGTCTGTGTGTGTGTGTGTGTCTCTGTGTGTCACTGTGTGTCTCTGTGTGTGTGTCACTGTGTNCGTGTGTGTCTCACTGTGTGTGTGTGTGTGTCTCACTGTGTGTGTTGTGTATCTGTGTGTGTGTGTGTGTGTGTGTCTCACTGTGTGTGTGTCTGTGTGTGTCTGTGTGTCACTGTGTGTGTGTATGTGTGTCTCACTGTGTGTGTGTGTGNCTGTGTGNGTGTGTATCTGTGTCTGTGTGTGTGTGTCTGTGTGTGTGTCTNACTGTGTGTGTGTTCACTGGTGNCTGTGTGTGTATGTGTGTGTGTCTGTGTGTGTGTCTCACTGTGTGTGTGTGNGTGTGTCAGTGTACACNGTGTGTGTGTGTGTCTGTGTGTGTGGGTCTCNGTGTGTGTGTGTCTGTGTGTGTGTGCTGTGTGTGTGTAGACTCTGTGTGTGTGTCTCTGTGTGTGTGNATGTGTCTCTGTGTGTGTGTCTGTGTGTGTGTGTGTCTCTGTGTGTGTGTGTGTCTGTGTGTGTGTAGTGTCGTGTGTGTGTGTGTGTGTCTGTCACTGTGTGTGTGTGTGTGTGTGTGTGTCTCACTGTGTGTGTGTNCGTCTCTGTGTGNATGTGTGTGTGTCTCACTGTGTGTGTGTAGCGTCTCACTGTGTGTGCTGTGTGTCTCACTGTGTGTGTGTNACTGTGTGTGTGTCTCTGTGTGTGTGTGACTNACTGTGTGTGTGTCACTGTGTGTGTGGTGTCTGTGTGTGTGTCACTGTGTTGTGTGTGTGTGTGTCTCACTGTGTGTGTGTGCGTCNACTGTGTGTGTGTANGTGTCTCACTGTGTGTGTGTCACTGTGTGTGTGTGTCTCTGTGTGNATGTGTGTGTGTCACTGTGTGTGTGTAGTGTCTNACTGTGTGTATGTGTGNGTGTTCACTGTGTGTGTGTCTGTGTGTGTCTGTGTTGNGCTCTCTGTGTGTGTGTCTGTGTGTGTCTGTGTGTATCACTGTGTGTGTGTGTATCTGTGTGTGTGTCTGTGTGTGTGTCTGTGTGTGTGTCTGTGTGTGGTGTGTCACTGTGTATGTGTATGTATGTGTGTCTCACTGTGTGTGTGTGTCTCACTGTGTGTGTGTCTCAGTGTGTGTGTCTCACTGTGNGTGTCACTCTGTGTGTGTGTGTCTCACNGTGTGTGTGTGTGTCTCTGTGTGTGTCTGTGTGTGTGTAGGGAGACCCTGGTCCCGCANGGGGCCCAGGCAAGGAGGGCCCCCGGACTGAGAGGCTTCCCCGGGGAGAGAGGCCTTCCTGGGANCCCNGTAACGTCACACACCCACGGGGACACGCGGGGACACACAGAGACACACACACACACGGGGGACACGCGGAGACACACAGAGACACGAGANACACGGACACACACACACCCACGGGGACACACGGGGACACACGGGGACACGCGGGGACACACGGGGACAGCGGGACACANGGGGACACGCGGGGACACGCGGAGACACACAGAGACACACACACCCACGGGGACACGCGGAGACACGCGGAGACACACAGAGATACTGGGACACACACACACACGGGGACACACGGGGACACACGGGACACGCGGGGACACACGGGGACACGCGGGGACACACGGGACACGCGGAGACACACAGAGACACACACACCCACGGGGACACGCGGAGACACGCGGGACACACAGAGACATACACACACCCACGGGGACACGCNGAGACACACGGGGACACGCGGGGACACACAGAGACACACAGAGNAACACACACACACACGCGGAGATACGCGGGGACGCACAGAGACACACACACACNGGGACACACAGAGACACGCGGGGGACACAGAGACATACAGAGACACACAGAGACACACAGAGACAGCGGGACACACAGAGACANGCGGGGACACACAGAGACACAGAGAAACGCAGAGACACGCGGAGACACACAGAGACTCACAGAGACACGCAGGGACACGCAGGGACACACAGAGACACACAGAGACACACACAGACACACAGAGACACACGGGGACTCGCGGGACAGCGCAGACACACAAAGACACACAGAGACACNTGGGACACACGGGGACACACAGAGACACGCAGACACACNGGGACACACAGAGACACACACACACAGAGACANGCGGGATACACAGAGACACACAGAGAGAGACACGCGGAGACACACAGAGACACGGGGACACACGGACACACANGGACACACAGAGACACGCGGGACACACAGAGACACGCAGACACACGGGGACACACAGAGACACACAGAGAGACACAGAGACACGCGGGATACACAGAGACACGCACAGAGACAGAGACACGCGGAGACACACAGAGACACACAGAGACACAGTGGGGACACACAGACACACAGGGACACACAGAGACACGCGGGACACACAGAGACACACAAAGACACGCGGAGACACGCAGAGATAAGCAGAAACACACAGAGACACGGAGACACAGACACACAGAGACACAGAGACACGCGGAGACACGCGGAGACACACAGAGACACACAGAGACACGGGACACACAGAGACAGAGACATGGGGACAGAGACACACAGAGACACACGGGGACACGCGGAGNCACACAGAGACACACAGAGACACACACAGAGACACAGAGATACGNAGAGACACACAGAGACACGCGGAGACACGCGGAGACACACAGAGACACACAGAGACACGGGGACACACAGAGATACACACAGAGACACACGGGCAGAGACACACACAGAGCACACAGTGAGATACGCAGAGACACACAGAGACACGCGGAGACACGGAGACACACATTGTAGAGACACACAGAGACACGGGGACACACNGAGACACACAGAGACACGCGGGGATACACAGAGACACACAGAGACACGCNGAGACACACAGAGACACGGACACAGAGACACACAGAGATACGGAGACACACAGAGACACGCGGAGACAGCAGACACACAGAGACACACAGAGACACGGGGACACACAGAGACACGCGGGGATACACAGAGACACACGAGACACGAGAGACACACGGACACGCGGAGACACACAGAGACACACAGAGACACAGAGACACACAGACACGCGGGGACACACAGAGACACGCGGACACACAGAGACACGCGGGACACACAGGGCACAGAGACACGGAGACAGAGAGACACACAGAGACACNGCGACACGCGGACACACGCAGANNATGCAGAGACACACAGAGACATGCAGAGACACACAGAGACACACGGGGACACACAGGGGACACACAGAGACACGCGGAGAGACACAGAGACACACAGACTCACAGTGACACACAGAGACATACAGAGACTCATAGAGACACACAGAGACACGCAGAGACACACGGAGACACAGAGACACACGGGGACACACAGAGACACACAGAGACACACAGCGACACGCNGGGACACACAGAGACACGCAGAGACATACGCAGAGACACACACAGAGACACAGAGACACACGGGGACACACGGGACACACAGAGACACAAGAGACACACGGGGACACACAGAGACAGGAGACACAGAGACACACNAGACTCACAGTGACACACNGAGACATACAGATAGAGACACACAGAGACACGACGGGGACACNTAGAGACACACAGAGACACAGGGACACACAGACACAGAGACACNGNCGGACACACAGAGACACCCGGAGAGACACAGAGACACATAGACACAGTGACACACAGATACATACAGAGACTCATAGNAACACACAGAGACACACNGGGCACACAGAGACACACAGAGACACAGGGACACACAGAGACACGCAGAGACACAGAGACACACAGCAGAGACACGCAGAGACACNCACACAGAGACACACATCATAGAGACACACAGAGACACACGNTGACACACAGAGACACACAGACATACGGGACACACAGAGACACACAGAGACACNNGACACACAGAGACACAAAGACACAGAGACACACAGAGACACGCGGGGACACACAAGACACACGGGACACACAGAGACACACAGAAACACACGGGACACACAGAGACACACAGACAGCGGAGACACGCGGAGACACAGACACACAGAAACACACGGGACACGCGAGACAGCGGGACACAGAGACACACGGGACACACAGAGACACGCAGAGACACGGGACACACAGAGACACACAGAGACACACAGAGACACAAGGGACACACGAGAGACACGGGACACACAGAGACACACGGAGACACACAGAGACACACAGAGACACACACACGCACAGAGAGTTCCCACGCGGCGACACAGAGACACACAGAGACACACGAGACACACNGGGACACACGGGACACACAGAGACACACAGAGACANGCGGGACACACAGAGACACACAGAGACACGCGGAGATACACNGAGACACACAGAGACGCACAGAGACACACGGGGACACACAGACACACGGACACACACAGAGACACACAGAGACACACAGAGACACACAGACACACAGGGACACACACATAGACACACAAAGACACACNGGGACACACAGAGACACACAAAGACACACGGGGACACACAGAGACACAGAGACACAGAGACACACGAGACTCACAGTGACACACAGAGACATACAGAGACATAGAGACACACAGAGACACACAGAGACACGCAGAGACAACACAGGGACACACGGGGACACACAGAGACACAGAGACACACGAGACACAGAGNCACAGACAGAGACACACAGAGACACACAGAGACNCATTGTAGAGACACATTGCAGAGACANGGAGTTACACACAGAGACACACAGAGNCATACACAGAGACACGCGGAGACACACAGACACAGGCGGGGACACACGGGGACACAGAGACACACAGACACACGGAGACACACAGAGACACAGANAGAGACACAGAGACACACAGAGACACACAGACACACAGAGACACGCGGAGACACAGAGACACAGAGACACACAAGTGCGTTGAATTTCTCGCGGCGAACACAGCCAACTAAGATAGCCCGAGGCGTGGCGCACGGACAACAAACTTAGCACACTCTTACACAACAAGCTACACACAACAACAAACTACACACAACAACAAACTACACACAACAAACTACACACAACAACAAAAACACGCACCGCACGCACCGATCCACACCGCACCGGTCCACTGTGTGAGTCTCTGATCCGCCTTGTCGCCCTCGCAGGGAGCTGCTGGACTCAAAGGAAACATCGACCTCCTGGTCCACCCGGCCCACGGTGAGAAACTCGCTCACTCGCTCGCTCACTCGCTCATTCACTCACTCGCTCGCTCACTCACTCACTCGCTCACTCATTCACTCACTCGCTCATTCACTCACTCACTCACTAATTCACTCACTCGCTCGCTCGCTCACTCACTCACTCGCTCACTCACTCACTCACTCGCTCATTCACTCGCTCGCTCATTCACTCACTCCCTCGCTCACTTATTCACTCACTCGCTCACTCACTCACTCACTCACTAATTCAGTCGCTCACTCATTCGCTCACTCATTCACTCACTCATTCACTCGCTCGCTCATTCACTCGCTCGCTCACTCACTCGCTCACTAATTCACTCGCTCACTCATTCACTCACTCATTCACTCACTCACTCATTCGCTCACTCATTCATTCGCTCACACTCACTCATTGTTGTCGTTGTCAGTGTGTATCATCGTTGTTGTTGTTGTCGTTGTCGTCGGTTTGTAAATCATCGTTATTGTTGTTGTTGTTGTCAGTTTGTATAATGGTCGTCGTTATTGTTGTCGTTGTTGTCGGTTTGTAAACCATCGTTATTGTTGTTGTTGTCGGTTTGTAAATCATCGTTATTGTTGTTGTTGTTGTCAGTTTGTATAATGGTCATCGTTGTTGTTGTCGTTGTCGTCGGTTTGTAAATCATCGTTATTGTTGTTGTCGTTGTCGGTTTGTAAATCATCGTTATTGTTGTTGTTGTTGTCAGTTTGTAAATGGTCGTCGTTGTTGTTGTCGTTGTCGTCGGTTTGTAAATCATCGTTATTGTTGTTGTTGTTGTTGTCGGTTTGTAAATCATCGTTATTGTTGTTGTTGTTGTCAGTTTGTATAATGGTCATCGTTGTTGTTGTCGTTGTCGTCGGTTTGTAAATCATCGTTATTGTTGTTGTTGTCGGTTTGTAAATCATCGTTATTGTTGTTGTTGTTGTCAGTTTGTATAATGGTCATCGTTGTTGTTGTCGTTGTCGTCGGTTTGTAAATCATCGTTATTGTTGTTGTTGTCGGTTTGTAAATCATCGTTATTGTTGTTGTTGTTGTCAGTTTGTATAATGGTCGTCGTTGTTGTTGTCGTTGTCGTCGGTTTGTAAATCATCGTTATTGTTGTTGTTGTTGTCGGTTTGTAAATCATCGTTATTGTTGTTGTTGTTGTCAGTTTGTATAATGGTCGTCGTTGTTGTTGTCGTTGTCGTCGGTTTGTAAATCATCGTTATTGTTGTTGTTGTTGTCGGTTTGTAAATCATCGTTATTGTTGTTGTTGTTGTCAGTTTGTATAATGGTCGTCGTTGTTGTTGTCGTTGTCGTCGGGTTGTAAACCATCGTTATTGTTGTTGTCGTTATCGGTTTGTAAATGGTCGTCGTTGTTGTGCAGGGCTCACCGGGAGAGAGGGGAGGTGTGGGGACCGCTGGGCCCATTGGCCTCCCTGGGCGACCAGGGCCACAGGGCCCAGCGGGCTCGGCCGGCGAGAAGGGAACTCCGGTAACGGACACGCACACACACACAGACACACACACACAGACACACACACACACTCACTCACTAACACACACACACACAGAGACACACACACACTCACTAACACACNAACACTCACACAGACACACACACAGACACACACACACAGACACACACACACAGACACACACACACAGACACACACACACTCACTAACACACCAACACTCACACACACACACACACACACACTCACTAACACACACACACTCACNAACACACCAACACTCACACACACACAGAGACACACACACACACTCACTCACACACACACACACACTCACACTCACACAGACACACACACACAGACACACACACACACTCACTAACACAACAACACTCACACAGACACACACACACTCACTAACACACACACACACTAACACAACAACACACACACGCACACACGCACACTCACTAACACACACACACACAGAGNCACACACACACACTCACTAACACACCAACACTCACACACCCACTCACACACACACACTCACACACACACACACTCACGAACACACACACACTAACACACACACAAACACACAGACACACACACACTCACACACTANCACACACACACACTCACTAACACAACAACACTCACACAGACACACACACACAGACACACACACACTCACACACACACTCACACAGACACACACACACACTCACTAACACACACACACACTAACACACACACGCACACACACACACTCACCAACACTCACACACACACACTCACTAACACACACACACACACTCACTAACACACCAACACTCACACAGACACACACACACACTCACCAACACACACACACACACACACACTCACACACACTCACACACCAACACAACAACAACCGCCATTCGCCACTAAGTGGCGGTGACGTCACCACGACGCTTGTGCCAGGCCATGTGCACCTTGAGGCCACGTGAAGTGTCGAACGCCCGCTGGAAGGAGGTCACGGGGCAGACCCAGCAGGTGCCACGGGTCGACTGACCGAGATGACCGAGATGACTGGTTGATGCACCATCTGTGCCCCTATTGTGCCAACTTGCTGTGCTTTAGCCACCCGGCACTCCGCTCGTTGTTGTGAGCATCGATTCTCCGCCCTCTGTTGTTGTTGGAGGGCGACTGCCTCCAACTGCCAGTAGCGTCTTTCACGAGCCTCCTCCACAGAGGCCGATCTTGACACCGCTGGTAGCAGTCATCGGCAAGTCCACTCAGCTCCACATCCTCCTGTACCACGTTACTCCTGTGATTGGGCATGCGGCTACATGGCCCAGCCAACGCAGCCTTGCCTGCCGGAGGTGCTCACCGATGGGTCTTTGCCCAGATCTTTCGAGGATTTGTGAGCTCACACAATCCAGCCTGGTTAAACTCAGGATTGAACGTAGGCAGGCCAGCCTAAATGTTTCTAACCGGCGAAGATGTTCCATTAGGGGTCCACGTTTCGCAAGTGTAGAGAAGGGAGGGAATGACTGTGGCCGAGAAGACCTGAAGCTTCATGTGGAGCGACAGACAGGTAGCTTCCACACAGCGTTACGCAACCGATGACTGATTCGGAGTGAGACCTCTGCTGTTAAACCGGAGCCGGTCATGAGCACACTGCCAGGTATGGGAGTTGTGGGGGTGGAGTGTCCGATGGTACAAAATACCCAGGCAGGTGTTTCGTTTGGTGGGGCTGATGTAAGGCCCCACCTCTTAGTGG
>WFAB01001971.1:22500-35000 GCA_018977245.1 Lethenteron camtschaticum
CCCGCGTGTCCCCGTGTGTCCCTGCGTGTGTCTCCGCGTGTGTCCCTGTGTGTCCCTGCGTGTGTCCCTGCGTGTCCCCGCGTGTGTCTCCGCGCGTGTCCCCACGTGTGTCTCCGCTTGTGTCCCCGTGTGTCCCCGCGTGTGTCCCCGCGTGTCCCCGTGTGTCCCCGTGTGTCTCCCCGTGTCTCCGCGTGTGTCTCCGTGTGTCTCCGTGCGTATCCCTGTGTGTCCCCACGTGTGTCCCCGCGTGTCTCCGCGTCTGTCTCCGTGTGTCTCTCCGTGTCCCGCGTGTCCCCGTGTGTCCCCGTGTGTCCCCGCGTGTGTCCCCGCGTGTGTCTCCGTGTGTCCCTGCGTGTCCCCGCGTGTGTCTCCGTGTGTCCCCGCGTGTGTCCCCACGTGTGTCCCCGCGTGTCTCCGCGCTGTCCCCGTGTGTCTCCGTGTCCCCGCGTCCTGTGTCCCCGTGTGTCCCCGCGTGTGTCCCCGTGTGTCCCGCGTGTCCCCGCGTGTCCCCGCGTGTCTCCGCGTCTGTCCCCGTGTGTCTCCCCGTGTCCCCGCGTCCGTGTGTCCCCGTGTGTCCCCGCGTGTGTCCCCGCGTGTGTCTCCGCGTGTCCCTGTGTGTCCCCGTGTGTCTCCCCGTGTCCCCGCGTGTGTCTCCCCGCGCGTGTCCCCGCGTGTGTCCCCGTGTGTGTCCCTGCATGTCTCCGCGTGTGTCCCTGTGTGTGTCCCCGCGTGTGTCCCCCTGTGTCCCCAGGGAGCTGATGGGGAGCCAGGCCCCAGGGGGATTCAGGGTCCGTTTGGAGCCAAGGGAGATGACGGGCCCAGAGGGTTCCCTGGGTCTCCGGGACCCGTGGGCCTGCAGGTACCTCAACTCATTTGTTTATCNTTCTTCTCACTCACTACTCGTTATTCACTCACTCGCTCACTCGCTCACTCACCAACTCATTCACTTACTCATCGACTCAATCAACTACTCAGTTAGTGACTCATTCANGCTCTCGCNCGCTANACCGCTCAGCAACTACTCAGTTAGTCACNCGTTCACTCACTCGAACTCACCAACTCACTCACTCTCCTACTCAGCTCAACAACTACTTAGTGACTCGTTCACTCGGTTACTCACCAACTCATTCACTCCTACTCACTCAACTACACACTTAGTGACTCGTTCACTCACTCGCTCACTCGGTTACTCACCAACTCACTCACTCACCTACTCACTGAACTAAACTCACTCACTCACTCAGTTACTCACCAACTCATTCACTCACTCAACTACTCACTTAGTGACTCACTCACTCATCGGTTACTCACCAACTCACTCACACAACTACTCACTTAGTGACNCAATCGGTTACTACCAACTCACTCACCCACCTACTCACTCAACTACACACTTAGTGACTCACTACTCACTGCACCTACTCANCCAACTACTCACTTGTACAGTGACTCANTCACTCACTCACCTACTNACCCAACTACTCACNTAGTTCACTCACTCGGTTACTCACCAATTCACTGCACCCACCTACTCACCCAACTACTCACTTAGTGACTCACTCACTCAGTTACTCACCAATTCACTCCCCACCTACTCACAACTACTCACTCAGTTACTCACTTAGTTACTCACCAANTACTCACTCACTCTNGGTTACTCACAACTCACTCACCCACCTNCTCACCCAACTACTCACTTGACTCATTCACTATCCATCGGTTTCTCACCNACTCATTCACTCACCCACCTACTCACCCAACTATTCACTTAGTGACTCACTGGTTACTCACCATTCATTCACTCACCCACCTACTCACCCAACTACTCACTTAGTGTCACTCACTCACTCTAGTTACTCACCATTCATTCGACTCACCCACCTACACCCGTTAATACCACNTAGTGACTCACCACTCATTCACTCACCCCCTACTCACCAACTACTCACTATGCACTCACTCGTTCACTCCGTTTTTCACCCTATTCGACTCACCCCCAACCACCCACTACACACNTAACTCACTCACTCACTCACCTACTCACTCAACTACTCACTTATGACTCATGTCACTCACTCGGTTTCTCACCAACATCATTCACTCACCCACCTACTCACTCANCCAACAACTCACTCACTCGCTCACCTGTCACNTGAGTTGTCAGTGCGTATGTATGCACGTATGTGTTGTGCATGNAAGCGTGTGTGTGNATGATGCGTTGTGTGTCTGTGTGTGTGCGTGTACGTACACGTGTGTGCGTGTGTGTGTGTGTGCGTNCGTGTGTGTGTGTTNCGTACACAGTGTGTGTGCGTNTGTGTGTGTGTGCGGACGTATGGTGCGTGTGTGTGTGTGTGCGTGCGTGTGTGTGTGTGTGTGCGGACGTACACAGTGTGTGTGTCTGTGTGTGTGTGTACNTACACGTGTGTGCGTGTGTGTGTGTGTGCGTGTGTGTGTGTGCGTGTGTGCGTGTACGTACACGTGTGTGTGTCTGTGTGTGTGTGTACGTACACATGTGTGTGCGTGTGTGTGTGTGTGCGTGTGTGTGTGTGCGTGTGTGCGTGTGTACACGTGTGTGTGTGTGTGTGTGCGTGCGTGCGTGTGTGTGTGTGCGTGTACGTACACGTGTGTGTCTGTGTGTGTGTGTACGTACACGTGTGTGCGTGCGTGTGTGTGTGTGTGCGTGTACGTACACGTGTGTGCGTGTGTGTGTGTGTGCGTGCGTGTGTGTGTGTGTGTACGTACATGTGTGTCTGTGTGTGTGTGTACGTATGTGTGTGCGTGTGTGTGTGTGTGCGTGTGTGTGTGTGTGTGTGTGTGTGCGTAACATGTGTGTGTGTGTGCGTGTGTGTGTCTGTGTGTGTGTACGTACACATGTGTGTGCGTGTGTGCGTGTGTGTGTGTGTGTGTGTGTGCGTGTATACACATGTGTGTGTGTGCGTGTGTCTGTGTGTGTGTGTGTATGTACACATGTGTGTACACGTGTGTGTGTGTCTGTACGTAGGGACTGCCCGGGCCGACTGGAGAGAAGGGTGAGAACGGCGACGTTGGTCCCATGGTGAGCGGCCGCCCCCCTCTGCGCTCGCTCGCAACGTGACACAACGTGACACAACGTGACACAAAATGACACAAAACGACACAAAATGGCACAACATGACAAAATTGACACAAAACGACACACATTACACAAATGGCACAAAATAACACACAACGACATAAAACGGTGAAAATGACACAAAAGACACAAACATACAAAAATGACAACAAATGACACAAAATGGGGAAAGTGACAGAAAACGACATAAAGGACACAAATGACAAACAATGACACAAAACGATACAAAATGGCAAAAAGGACACAAAAATACACAAAACGACACAAAACGACACAGATGACAAATAAACAAAACGACACAAACTGACAAAAATGACACAAATGGCACAAAATGACAAACATGAAACAAAATGAAAAAAATGACACAAACGACACAAAATGTCTGTGTGTGTATGTGTGTGTCTGTGTGTGTGTGTGTCTCTGTATGTGTCTGTGTCTGTGTGTGTGTGTGCTCTGTGTGTGTGTGTCTGTGTGTGTGTGTGTCTGTGTGTGTGTGTGTGTCTGTGTGTGTGTGTCTGTGTGTGTGTGTGTATAGTGTGCGTGTGTGTGTGTCTGGTGTGTGTGGTCNGTGTGTGTGTGTGTCTGTGTGTGTGTGTGTCGTCGTGTGTCTGTGTGTGTGTGTCTGTGTGTCTGTGTGGTCTCTGTATGTGTCTGTGGGTGTCTGTGTGTGTGTGTCTGTGTGTGTGTGTCGTGTGTGTCTGTGTGTGTGTGTGTGTGTGTGTGTGTGTGTGTCTGTGTGTGTGTGGTGTGTATGTGTGTGTGTGTGTGTGTGTGTGTCTGTGTGTGTGTGTGTCTGTGTGTGTGTGTGTGTGTGTGTGTGTGTCTCTGTGTGTGTGTGTCTGTGTGTGTGTGTGNCTGTGTGTGTGTGTCTGTGTGTGTCTGTGTGTGTGTGTGTGTACAGGGTCCCCCGGCCCCCCTGGACCACGTGGACCCAAGGGGCATCAGGCGCCGACGTGAGTCTCGACGCTGCTCACCGCTCACGGCCACCAACACCGCCATGATGGCGATCCTAGACCTCCCCTAGGTCGACTCAGCCTCAAATGAGTACCTGGTGCGGTGTGTAAACATCGCCACGGAGACAAAGGCGGTCGCTGCTGGCCACCCACCCCCGTGTACCGTGCCGGCCTTCATAGGTGCTCGCTAACAGCACTTGCCCCTACAGTCTGTTGAGGCTACACNGGGGATCTTTGTCTTTGTGTCTAACAGCAGGCATGGACCCCCAGGACCGCTCGGACAGCCTGGAACTCCTGGAGACAAGGTGAAGTCAAAACCTCTACCATCATCACCATCATCACCATCACCACCACCACCATCATCACCATCACCACCATCATCACCACCATCACCACCACCATCATCATCATCATCACCACCACCACCATCATCATCATNGCCATCACCACCACCATCACCACCACCACCACCATCACCTCCACCATCACCACCACCACCATCACCACCATCACCACCATCATCATCATCACCACCATCATCACCATAACAACTATCACCATCACCACTGTCACCACCATCACCACCACCATCACCACCATCACCACTGTCACCACCACCATCACCATTACCACCACCACCACCATCACCACTATCACCACCACTATCACCACTGTCACCACCACCACCACTTTCAACACCACCATTATCACCACCACTACCACCACATCCACGCGTGACCGTGCGTGTCGTCTGTGACCGTGTGTGTTGTGTGTGTTGTGTGTGTTGTGCGTGTCGCGTGTGACGGGCGAGCCAGGAGAGGGTGGCCAGGCCGGGCTGTCTGGAGGCCGTGGAGCGAAGGTGAGTTACCGTGGGGGGCCCTGCNGGAGTTATTTTGGGGGCCCTGTAGGAGTTTCCGTGGGGGGCCCTGCAGGTGGANGGGATAAGGTCGTGGGGTCAACACCGACCATGATGCCTGCTGCTCTGCTGTATATTTGGAGTTTGTGTCTCTCTCATCATCATCATCAGGGTGGCTATGAGATGTTGACTACCTCGCCTGGTCTACAGGAGGTCGTGGGTTCGATCCCGACCCTGATGCCTGCCTGCTGTATATTTGGAGTTTGCGTGTCTCTCATCATCATCACGGTGGATATGAGATGTTGACTACCTCGCCTGGTCTACAGGAGGTCGTGGGTTCGTTCCCGACCCTGACGATCCTGCTGCTGCTGTATATTTGGAGTCTGCGTGTCTCTCTCATCATCATCATCACGGTGGCTAGGAGATGTTGACTACCTCGCCTGGTATACGGGATGTCGTGGGTTCGATCCCGACCCTGACGATGCCTGCTGCTGCTGTATATTTGGAGTTTGTGTCTCTCTCTCTCACATCATCACGGTGGCTAGGAGATGTTAACTACCTCGCCTGGTCTACAGTGGGTTCGATCCCGACCCTGACAACGCCTGCTGTACAAGAGAGGCTTGAATATTCTCGGTGGTGTAGCGGGTAACGCTCGCCGCGCTACGAACCCGGCGTCCCGGCTTCGATTCCCGCTCACGGCCTCCCTAGGTCGACTCGGCCTCAAATGAGTACCTGGTGCGGTGTGTAGTAAACATCGCCACTGGGGGAGTGCTGGCCACCCCCCCTCGTGTGCCGTGCGGCCTTCATAGGTGCTCGCTAACAGCACTTGCCCCTACGTCTGTCAAGGCTACACGGGGGATCTTTGTTTCCGCGAGCGGGAGCGGTGGTGCTTTGGTTAGCGCTACCGCTCACGGCCAACACCGCCGGTGACGGATCATCTCCACCGGTCCTGGGCCTCCCTAGGTCGACTCGGCCTCAAATGAGTACCTGGTGCGGTGTGTAGTAGCAAACATGGCCACCCACCCCCTCGTGCGTCACAGCTGCTGCTCGCTACTCAGGGCACTTGCCCCTACGGCGTGTCGAGGCTACACGGGGGATCTTTGTCTTTGTGTGCGTGACAGGGCCCTCGTGGGGAGAGGGGCGAGAAGGGAGAGGGGGGCAACCCCGGGACTCCGGGCGGCGCCGGGCCAAGGGACCCCCTGGCGAGGACGGGCCCAAGGGCAACCCGGTAGTGCACGCACACACTCACACACACACACTCACACACACACACTCACGCATGCATACGCACGCACACGTGCATGCATGCACACATGCACACGCACACACATGCAGCAGTCGTCCTTCATGCCAAAGAAAAGACACGCGCTCACCTGCGTGTGTTTTGTGTCCGTGTGTGTGTGTCTGTGTGTGTGTGTGTATGTGTGTGTGTGTCTGTGTGTGTCTCTGTCTGTGTGTCTGTGTGTGTGTGTCTGTGTGTGTGTGTGTGTGTCTGTGTCTGTGTGTGTGTGTGTATCTGTGTGTGTGTGTGTCTGTGTGTACAGGGTCCGGTTGGATTCCCGGGGACACAGGACCCAGGGGAGAAGTTGGATCCCCGGTAAGGTCCTTGCCTCCTCCACCCACACAGAGCTCCACTCACACAGACGGAGCTCCACTCACACAGAGCTCCACCCACACTCACACAGAGCTCCACTCACACAGAGCTCCACCCACACTCACACAGAGCTCCACTCACACAGAGCTCCACCCACACTCACACAGAGCTCCACTCACACAGAGCTCCACTCACACACACAGAGCTCCACTCACCCACACAGAGCTCCACCCANAGCTCCACTCACACAGAGCTCCACTCACACAGAGCTCCACTCACACAGAGCTCCACTCACCTCACACAGAGCTCCACTCACACTCACACAGAGCTCCACTCACACAGAGCTCCACTCACACAGACGGAGCTCCACTCACCCACACAGAGCTCCACCCACACTCACACAGAGCTCCACTCACACAGAGCTCCACTCACACAGACGGAGCTCCACTCACCCACACAGAGCTCCACCCACCACTCACACAGAGCTCCACTCACACAGAGCTCCACTCACACAGACGGAGCTCCACTCACCCACACAGAGCTCCACCCACACTCACACAGAGCTCCACTCACACAGAGCTCCACTCACACAGACGGAGCTCCACTCACCCACACAGAGCTCCACCCACACTCACACAGAGCTCCACTCACACAGAGCTCCACCCACACTCACACAGCTCCACTCACACAGAGCTCCACTCACACAGAGCTCCACCCACACTCACACAGAGCTCCACTCACACAGAGCTCCACCCACACACACTGAGCTCCACTCACACAGAGCTCCACTCACACAGAGCTCCACTCACACAGAGCTCCACCCACACATACAGATCTCCACTCACCTCACACAGAGCTCCACTCACACAGAGCTCCACTCACACAGAGCTCCACTCACACAGAGCTCCACTCACCCACACAGAGCTCCACCCAGACACCCGTGCACTCCCATAGGCGCTGCTCTACTTGCTCACAGCACTTGCCCCGACAGTCTGTTAAGGCTACACGGACTTTGTCTTTGCCTCACAAGATGGAGCTCCCGGAGAAAAAGGAGAGGATGGTGAACACAAACTTAAGCTGCGCTCACCTCACCACTCACCACCGCTCACCACCACTCACGTCACTCACCACCACTCACCCCACCACTCACCACTCACACTCACACTCACCACGCTCACCACTCACCTCACCACTCACCTCACCACTCATCCCACCACTCANCCCACCACTCACCACTCACCTCACCACTCACTCACTCACTCCCCCACCACTCACCCCACCANTCACCTCCCACTNACCAGCTCNCCCTCACTCACCTTACCTCACCCTCACCCCNCCCNCACCCTCACCCACCCCCACTCACTCACCACTCATCATCCACCACTCACTCACCACTCACTCACCACTCACCGACTCCCTCACCCTCTGTTAANCACCCTCACCCCTACACCTCATCCCCACCACCTCACTCACCACTCACCACTCANCNCACCACTCACACTCACCCCACCACTCACACCACCACTCACCACCACTCACCCACCACTCACTCANCTCACCTCCCTCTCTANCCCACTCACCCACTCACTCANNCACCNCACACTCACCACTGCACACCCCCACCACTCACCACCACTCACCCACCACTCACCACCCACCACTCACCCACCACTCACCNCACCACTCACCACCACTCACCCACCACTCACCATCANCACTCACCACCACTCACNACCACTCACCACCACCACTCANCTCACCACTCACCCACCACTCTCACCCCACATCACCCATCACCACTCACCCAACTCCCANCCCACCACTACATCCACCACNCACCCCCACACTCACTCACCACTCANCCCACCACTCACCACTCANCCCACCACNCTACCCACTCACNTCCCACTCCCACTCACTCACCNCCCACCACTCACTCCANCTCACCACTCACTCTCACCACCACTCACCCACCANTCACCACCCCCCACCACATCACCACTCANCCACCACTCACCCCTACCACCCCCCTCACCACACACTACACAACNANCTCACACCACTACCCCACCACTCACCACTCACAACACCACTCACACCACCACTCACCCACCACTCACCCACCACTCACCCACCACTCATTTTCTCCCCACACCACTCACTCANCTCACCACTCACCCACCACTCACCCACCACTCACTCACCACTCACCTCACCACTACTCACCCACCACTCACCTCACCACTCACCCACCACTCATCCCACCACTCACCCCACCACACTCACCACTCACTCACCACTCANCTCACCACTCACCTCACCACTCATCCCACCACTCACCACTCACCACTCTCCNCACCACTCACTCACTCACCACTCATCCCACCACTCACTCACCACTCACCACTACACCTCACCACTCACCACTCTCCTCACCACTCATCCCACCANTCANCTACCCACTCACCACTCACCCCACCACTCACCCCACCACTCACCACCACCTCACCACTCACCACCACCACCTCACTCACCACCACCTCACCGCTCACCACCACTCACCACCACTCACCACCACTCACCACCTCACCACTTTGTGTGTGTGTCTGTGTGTGTGTGTGGGGAGCGGTGGTGCAGCGGTTAGCGCGCTGCGCTATGAACCCGGCGACCCGGGTTCGATTCCCGCTCACGGCCAACACCAGTGACGATTATCTGAACCGGTCCTGGTCTTCCCCTAGGTCGACTTAGCCTCAGATGAGTACTTGATGCGGTGTGTAAACATTGTCACTGGGGAGACAAAGGCGGTCGGGCGTGGTGCTGGCCACCCACCCCTCGTGTGCCGTTCTGGCCTTCATAGGTGCTCGCTAACAGCACTTGCCCCTACAGTCTGTTAAGGCTACACGGGGGATCTTTGTCTTTGTACGTGTGTGTGGGGAGCGGTGGAGTAGCGGTTAGCGCTCTGCGCTATGAACCTAGCGACCCGGGTTCGATTCCCGCTCACGGCCAACACCAGTGACGATTATCTGAACCGGTCCCGGGCCTCCCCTAGGTCGACTCAGCCTTAAATGAGTACCTGGTGCGGTGTGTAAACATCGCCACTAGGGAGACAAAGGCGGTCGGGCGTGGTGCTGACCACCCACCCCCTCGTGTGCCGTTCCGGCCTTCATAGGTGCTCGCTAACAGCACTTGCCCCTACAGTCTGTTCAGGCTATACGGGGGATCTTTGTCTTTGTCTGTGTAAAACCGTTGACGACTCTTGACGCCGGAGTTGGGAGGCACACGGGTTTATTTCACAGCACAACAGTGGGCATATAACACTCGAGGGGTATCGGCCCCTCACCCGGCTAGCTGGGGATACACGCGCTAGCTACTCCTAGCCTGCCTCTTAGTCCTCCACTAACGGGCTAGGCGAGGCTATCTGGCCCGATACTGGTAAGTCGGGCTCACGGTACCCGGAGTCCCAGACCTGCTCTGACAAGAGCACCGGCTCTGGCTCTCGGGACCACGCCGCTGGCTCGATCCCGTTCGGCCCTGATAAGGACGTCGAACTAGGGAGTCCAGGGCTTCTAGCTAAGATGTCTTCAGTCTTCTCGTTAATTTCGATTGAAAGCTTTCGTGACTGCAGGGATTCATCTTCTTGGTTCTTTCGGTAAAGTCACGTAGAAGGGAAGTAATAAATAATAAAAATAAAACATAATAAAATAATTCTCACGACGTTTCGGCTACAACGCAAGCACCTGAAGACGGCTGCTTGCGTTGTGGCCGAAACGTCGTGAGAATTATTTTATTATGTTTTATTTTTATTATTTTATTACTTCCCTTCTACGTGACTTTACCGAAAGAACCAAGAAGATTTTCTCGTTAGCTTAACATTTCCCCCCCCCGAGCCCTCTGACGCATCCCCTTTTATACCCAACCCCGCTGAGGGTGGGGCCCCGGGCTGCCCGGTGCGGACGTCGTTGAGAGCACCCCCCCCCCCCCCGTGCACTCACGTAGCACGGCCCACTGTGTTTGTTTCCCATAAGCTGCCATGCATAACGGCTCTCTCTCTCTCTAACACCCCTACATCTGTGTGTCTGTCTGTGTGGGGAGCGGTGGTGCAGCGGTTAGCGCGCTGCGCTACGAACCCGGCGACACGGGTTCGATTCCCGCTCACGGCCAACACCAGTGACGATTATCTGAACCGGTNCCGGGCCTCCCTAGGTCGACTCAGCCTTAAATGAGTACCTGGTGCGGTGTNTGTAAATATCGCCACTGGGGAGACAAAGGCGGTCGGGCGTGGTGCTGACCACCACCCCTCGTGTGCCGTGCCGGCCTTCATAGGTGCTCGCTAACAGCCCCCCTACAGTCTGTTAAGGCTATACGGGGATCTTTGTCTGTTTTGTGTCTACTAATATGTGTGTCTGTGTGTCTGTGTGTGTATCTGTGTGTGTGTCTGTGTGTGTGTCTGTGTGAGTGTCTGTGTGTGTGTCNGTGTGTGTGTCTGTGTGTGTGTGTGTCTGTGTGTCTGTGTGTGTGTCTGTATGTGTGTCTGTGTGTGTCTGTGTGTGTGTCTGTGTGTGTGTGTGTCTGTGTGTCCGTGTGTGTCTGTCTGTGTGTCTACGTACACATGTGTGTCTGTGTCTGTGTGTGTGTGTGTCTGTGTGTGTGTCTCACTGTGTGTGTCTGTGTGTCTGTGTGTGCACCTGCAGGGGTCTCCAGGTGTGACTGGTGAAGCTGGCCCACCTGGGCCTACAGGGAAGAGGGTGTGTACAGCACAACAGCGCAGCACACACAGTACGCACAACAACAACAACAACAACCAACAATCGCCACAAAGTGGCGGTGACGTCACCACGACGCTTGTGCCAGGCCAAGTGCACCTTGAGGCCACGTGAAGTGTCGAACGCCCACTGGCAGGAGGTCACGGGGCAGACCCAGCAGGTGCCACGGGTCGACTAACTGAGATGACCGAGATGACTGGCTGATGCACCACCTGTGCCCCCTACTGTCCAACTTGCTGGGCTTTAGCCACCCGGCGCTCCGCTCGTTGTTGTGAGCGTCGCTCCTCCGCCCTCCGTTGTTGTCCTCCAACTCACCCAGTAGTGTCCTTCACGAGCCTCCTCCACTGAGGCCGATCTTGACACCGCTGGTACCAATCATCGGCAAGTCCACTCAGCTCCACATCCTCTTGTACCACATCACTCCATCCAAAAGCTGTTTAGGCATGTGGTGGCTGGGCATGCGGGCTACATGACCCAGCCAATGCAGTCTTGCCTGCCGGAGGAGCTCACCGATGGGACTTTGTCCAGATCTTTCAAGGATTTGTGAGCTTCTCACACAATCCAGCCTGGTTAAGCCCAGGATGGATCGTAGGCAGGCCAGCCTAAATGTTTCTCACCGGCGAAAATGTCCACGTTTCGCAAGCGTAGAGAAGGGAGGGCATGGCCGTGGCCGAGAAGCCCGAAGTTTCGTGCGGAGCGACAGACCAGGTAGCTTCCACACAGCGTTACGCAACCGATGAAAATATATCGCCGCTCGACTGATTCGGAGTGAGACCTCTGCTGTTAAACCGGAGCCGGTCATGAGCACACTGCCCAGGTATGGGAAACTCTCCACTCTCTCCACAACTGCCCCATCACCAATTGGGAGTTGTGGGGGTGGAGTGTCCAAAATACCCAGGCAGGTGCTTCGTTTTGGTGGGGCTGATGGTAAGGCCCCACCTCTTAGTGGCATGCTCCAGGTTCAGCAGCAGCGTCTCCAACTCCTCCTCTGAGTGAGCAGCATTCACCTGATCATCGGCAAACGTAACATGGTTGAGCAATAGGGAGCCATCCGTTGACCGCACACGGGCATCGATCAGCCTCCCGTTGTATCTGTACCAGATGTAAATTCCTCCGATACAGCCATCGATGGCTCGATGAATTACGTGGTTGAAATAGATGTTAAGTAATGTGGGAGACAGAGGACATCCTTGTAACACCCAAGGTGAACAGGGAATTGTTC
>WFAB01001971.1:42500-55000 GCA_018977245.1 Lethenteron camtschaticum
ATACAATACACTACACTATACACTACTATACACTACACTATACACTACTATACACTACACTGCTATACACTACACTATACACTACTATACACTACACTATACACTACTATACACTACACTATACACTACACTATACACTTTACACTACACTATACACTACACTACACTATACACTACTATACACTACACTNCTATACACTACACTATACACTACACTATACACTACACTATACACTACACTATACACTACACTATACACTACTATACACTACACTATACACACTATACACTACACTATACACTACACTATAACACTATACACTACGCTATACACTACACTATACACTACTACACTACACTATACACTATACACTATACACTACACTACACTATACACTACACTATACACTACACACTACAATACACTAACACACACACGATACACTACACTATACACTACTATACACTACACTATACACTACACTATACACTNCACTATACACTACACTATACACTACTATACACTGCACTATACACTACACTATACACTACACTATACATTACTATACACTACTATACACTGCACTATACACTACACTATACACTACACTATACATTACTATACACTACTATACACTACACTATACACTACTATACACTACACTATCCACTACTATACACTACAATATACACTACACTATACACTATACACTACACTATACACTACTATACACTACTATACACTACTATACACTACGATATAGACTACACTATACACGACTATACACTACTATACACTACTAAACACTACAATATAGACTACACTATACACGACTATACACTACTATACACTACGCTATACACTACTGTACACTACACTATACACTACTATACACTACACTATACACTACTATACAATACACACTCTGTGTCTCTGTGTGTATGTCTCTGTGTCTCTGTGTGTGTGTCTGTGTGTGTCTCTGTGTGTCTCTGTGTGTCTGTGTGTGTCTCTCTTTGGGTCTCTCTGTGTGTCTTTGTGTATCTCTGTGTGTGTCTCACTATGTCTCTGTGTGTGTCTCTCTCTGTCTCTCTGTGCGTGTGTCTGTGTGTGTCTGTGTGTGTCATCTCTGTGTGTCTCTGTGTGTGTATCTCACTGTGTCTCTGTGTGTGTGTCTGTGTCTCTGTGTGTGTGTCTGACTGTTCTCTGTGTGTGTGTCTCTGTGTGTGTGTCTGTGTGTGTCTGTGTGTGTGTGTTTCTGTCTGTCTGTGTGTCTCTGTGTCTGTGTATCTGTGTGCCTCTGTCTGTGTGTCTCTGTGTGTGTCTCTGTCTGCGTGTCTCTGTGTATGTGTCTCTGTGTGTGTCTCTGTGNCTCTGTCTGTGTGTGTGTGNCTCTGTCNGTGTCTCATTGTCTGTGTGTGTCTCACTGTGTCTCTGTGTCTGTGTCTCGTGTCTCTGTGTGTGTCTCTGTGTGTCTCTGTGTGTGNGTGTCTGTATGTGTGTCTGTGTGTGTGTNTGTGTCTGTGTCTGTCTGTGTGTCTCACTGACTGTGNGTGNGTGTGTGTCTCTGTGTGGATCTGTGTGTTTCTCTGTCTGTGACTCTGTCTGTGTGTGTTTCACTGTGTCTCTGTGTGTGTCTCTGTGTGTGTCTCTGTGTCTCTGTGTGTGTGTATCTGTGTGTGTCTCACTGTCTGTGTGTGTGTGTGTCTGTGTGTCTCTGNGTGTCTGTGTCTCTCNGTCTCTCTGTCTCTGTGTCTGTGTGTGTGTCCTGTCTCTCTGTCTCTGTCGTCTGTGTGTCTGTGTCTGTGTGTGTCTCACTGTCTCTGTGTGTGTTGTCTCTGTCNGTGTGTGTGTCTCTCTGTGTGTCTGTTGTGTCCACTGTGTGTGTGNCTCGTGTGTGTCTCTCCGGTCTCTCATGGGTTCGGCGGAATACGCTCAAGCCTCCATCCNGTGTATGTNCTCACCCTCANCCCGTGTCTNACCGTCTACCCCTACCCACCCCTACCCTACCCTCTCTACCCTACCCCTACACCGCTACCCCTACCCCTCACCCTGCACCNCTCCCTACCACCACCCGCCCACACCCCTCTCTNACCCTCTCCTACCCTNACCCCCGTCTTCTACCCTNANACCCTANCCCGTCTCTACCCTCANCCCCTACCCTACCCGTCTCTACCCGTCTCACCCTACCCCTACCCTACCCTCTCCTACCCTACCCGCCNCTACCCNNACCCCTACCCCTACCCTNACCTACCCTACCCGTCNCCTACCCCNACACCCGACCCTACCCNANCCCGCCCCTACCTACCCCNACCCTNACCCGTCTNCTACCCNNGGATTACTGCAGTTGAAATAAAAAATAAAAATAAACNTTANAACACCCGACGTAGTGATTCAACCGACCNATCTATGGGGTAGAATCNTGCANTTCCACCACACGTANTGCTTGCGTTAAGCAATCAAACCANACATTTTATGTTTCTATTTACGTTTTTTTTTCATTAAGTCCCTTCCCGACGTTTAAGTGACNCTAACGATGAACCCTNCAACCAAAGCTAATCGTAAATTGAGCTTNCCCTACCCTCCANCCGGCCGTACCCTACCCTACCCGTTACCCTACCCTACCTTACCGTACCCGCGGAGTACCCTACCGTACCCTACCCGTACCCTACCCTACCCTACCCTACCCATGTACCCTACCCTANCCTACCGTACCCATACCGTACCCTACCCTACCCNACCCTACCCTACCCTACCCNTACCCTATCCCTACCCNTACCTACCTACCTACCCTACCTACCCTACCGCCCTACCCTACCCNTACCACCNACCTACCCTACCCTACCTACCCTACCCGTACCCTACCCTACCCTACCCACCCTACCCGTACCCGTACCNGTACCCGTACCGTACCCTACCCTACCNACCTACCGTACCCGTACNNGTACCTACCCTACCTANCCTNNCCTACCTACCTCCTANCCTACCTACCCTACCCTNCCCTGCCCTCCCTACCCTANCCTACCTACTTCTATACCGNACCNTACCACCCGTACCGTACCCATTACCCTACCCTACCCTAACCCNACCCTACCCTACCCAGTACCGTANCCGTACCGTACCCACCCTACCTANCCTACCTCCTACCTACCTACNACCACCCGTACCTACCTTACCGTACCTACCCTACCNANCCTTANCCTACTCCNTACCCGTANCCTANCCAACCCTACCTANCCGTACCCTCCCTACCCGTACCGTACCCTACCCTACCCTACTACCACCCGTANCCTGCACCATAACCGCTACCCTACCACCGTANCCATACCCCGTACCCGTNACCCGTACCACCTACCTACCCTANCCNACCNGNACCGTACCGTGCACCCTACCGTACCTAACCCCGTACCNACCTACCCTAGCCCGTCACCCATACCCGTCACCCNTCCCGTNNCNTANCCACTACCGTACCTACCCGTTGGGAAACCCCCTACCCNACNGTACCCATACCGTACCCNANCCGTACCCATACCNANCCTANCCTACCCGTACCCTTACCCNATACCCTACCNACCACCGTACCACCGTACCACCGTACCNNATACCCNTAGCCCGTACCCTACCCNTACCTACCCGATACCGTACCCGTACCTNTACCCGGCTGGGTACCCTGACCCTACCCNACCCTACCAACCCTACACGTGANCCTACCCNGTACCCTCTATCCCTCCTACCCCTNCCCTACCGTACCNTACCTNCCTACCCGTACCCTGACCCACCCCGTACCNACCGTACCACCGTACCTACCCGTANCCTACCCGCTANCCTACCNACCGTACCNATTTACCGTACCTACCCACCTACCTACGTANCCTACCCNANCCTACCTTANCCGTACCNANCCGTCACCCTCCGTACCCGACCNACCTACCCCCCTACCACCTACCGTACCCTACTACACCTACCNTGTCCCGTACCCTACGACTACCTACCTACCCGTACCNACCCGTACCGTACCCTACCCTACCTANCTGGCCGTACCCCCTACCNGTCGTACCTGTACCCTGGATAGCCGTTGCAGGCGCNGTGGGTTATTCTACTTGAATTGCGAGGAGACAAACGGGAAATGAGTGACAAACGGTGACTCACCAGTGACTCACGGCCTACCACCGGGCACCAGGGTCGCACACGGTANCCGTCCGGNCGGGTACGGGTACCGGGTACGGGTAGGTACGGGTATCGGGTACCCGGTTGCGACCTCTGACCCACGGCCGCCCCCGTGTCGCGTGTGCAGGGTCCACCCGGACTTCCGGGACTCAAGGGCGACTCCGGGTCCAAGGGCAGAAGGTGAGAGGGGGAGGAGGTGGAGAGTGGTGGTGCAGCGGTTGGCGCAGCGCTAGGTCGACTCAGCCTCAAATGAGTAACCTGATGTAGCGTAGTGAACGTCGCCACTGGGGAGACAAAGGCGGCCGGGCGTGGTGCTACCCCTCGTGTGCCGGTAGCCTTCATAGGTGCTGCCGCTGCTGCTGCTACTCGCTAACAGCACTTGCCCTACATCTGTTGAGGCTACACGGGGAGCTTTGTCTGTGGGAGCGCTGCTGCTGCTACTCGCTACTAACGACACTTGCCCCGCAGTCTGTTAGGGCTACACGGGGATCTTTGTCTTTGTGTATGCTGATCGGTGTGCTGCTACTTACTAACGGCACTTGCCCCACAGTCTGTTAGGGCTACACGGGGGATCTTTGTCTTTGTGTGTATGCTGAGCGCTGCTGCTGCTACTCCCTACTAACAGCACTTGCCCCCACAGTCTGTTAGGGCTACACGGGGATCTTTGTCTTTGTGTGTGCTGAGCGGTGGTGCTGCTACTCGCTACTAACAGCACTTGCCCCCGCAGTTTGTTGAGGCTACACGGGGATCTTTGTCTATGTTGAGGGTGGGAGCGGTGGTGCTGCTACTCGCTACTAACAGCACTTGCCCACAGTCTGTTAGAGTTACACGGGGGATCTTTGTCTTTGTGTATGTGATCGCTGCTGCTGCTACTCGCCTACTAACGGCACTTGCCCCCGCAGTTTGTTAGGGCTACACGGGGATCTTTGTCTTTGTGTATGCTGAGCGCTGCTGCTGCTACTCGCCTACTAACAGCACTTGCCCCACAGTCTGTTAGGGCTACACGGGGGATCTTTGTCTTTGTGTATGCTGAGCGCTGCTGCTGCTACTCCCTACTAACAGCACTTGCCCCACAGTCTGTTAGGGCTACACGGGGATCTTTGTCTTTGTGTGTATGCTGAGCGCTGCTGCTGCTACTCCCTACTAACAGCACTTGCCCCGCAGTTGTTAGGGCTACACGGGGATCTTTGTCTTTGAGGGTGGGGAGCTGGTGCTGCTACTCGCTACTAACGGCACTTGCCCCAACATTCTGTTGAGGCTACACGGGGGATCTTTGTCTTTGTGTGTATGCTGACCGGTGGCACGGCTTGCCCCCAGCCAGTCTGTCGAAGGCTACCCGGGTGACCTTTGTCTTTGTGTGCCCCCCCCCTCTCTCCGCTCCGCGTAGGGACACTCGGCCTCATCGGCCTCATCGGCCCCCCGGGCGAGCAGGGCGAGAAGGGCGACCGAGGCCTCTCGGGGCCCGCCGGCACGCGGGGCCCAAGGGAGAACAGGTACGTGGTGGGGGCTACCTCTGTAGGGGCTACCTCTGTGGGGGGCTACCTCTGTGGTAGGGGGCTACCTCTGTTGTGGGGGGGCAGGTACAGAGAGGCCTGATTCCACCAGGCCCGTCGGGAAACAACCACGGCACGTGGTGGCCTTGTTGGTCGAGTGTGGATGTGTGTGTGTGTCACGGTCTGTGTGTCACGGTCTGTGTGTGTGTGTGTCACGGTCTGTGTGTGTCACGGTCTGTGTGTCACGATCTGTGTGTGACGGTCTATGCGTGCGTGTTTGTGTGTGTATGTGTGTCGGTGTGTCACGGTCTATGCGTCTGTGTGTGTATGTCACCGTCTGTGTGTGTCTGTGTGTCACGGTCTATGTGTGTCTGTGTGTGTGTCTGTGTGTGTTCATGTCTGTGTGTGTGTGACTGTGTCTGTGTGTGACTGTGTGTGTCCGTCACAGGGAATTCCAGGCCCGGCTGGGCCATCTGGCCCTGGAGGATCCGCTGGCAACCCTGTGAGCACAGCACACACAGCACATCATACACACAGCACAGCACACACAGCATACCACACATCACACACCACACACATCATACACATCATACACAGCACACCACACACAGCACATCATACATATCACACATCATACACATCATACACACCACACACATCATACACAGCACACCACACACATCATACACAGCACACACATCATACACACACACAGTACACCACACACACGCACCACACACACCACACACACCACACACAGCACACACACACACACACACCACACACATCATACACACACATCATACACACACAGCATACCACACACATCATACACACACACAGTACACACAGCACACCACACACACATCATACACATACACACAGCACACCACACACACATCATACACACACACAGTACACACATCACACACATCACACACATCATACACATACACACACACAGCACACACAGCATACACATCATACACATCATACACAGCACACACATCACACACATCACACACAGCACACCACACACAGCACACACAGCACACACATCACACATCACACACATCACACATCACACACATCACACACACACACATCATACACANCACACATCACACACAGCACACACAGCACACACATCATACACATCACACACAGCACACACAGCACACACAGCACACCACACACAGCACATCATACACACCACACACAGCACAGCACACACAGCACACCACACACCACACACAGCACACACAGCACACACATCATACACATCATACACAGCACACCACACACAGCACACCACACACATCATACACATCATACACACAGCATACACACATCATACCCCCACACACACCACACCACACACAGCACACCACACACAGCACACCACACACAGCACACCACACACAGCACACCACACACAGCACACATCATACACACACAGCACAGCATACACATCATACACACCACACACATCACACCACACACACACACATCATACACAGCACACATCATACACACATAGCAAACACAGCACACCACACACAGCACACCACACATCACACACATCATATACACAGCACACACATCATATACACAGCACACCACACACACCACACCACACACATCATACACACACCACACACAGCACACCACACACAGCACACCACACACCACACACATCATACACATCATATACACAGCACAGCACACACATCATACACACCACACACATCACACCACACACACACACCACACCACACACAGCACACATCATACACACAGCACACACATCATACACACATCACACACACGGCACACCACACACAGCACACTACACACATCATACACACAACACACACCACACACACCACACACACGGCACACCACACACAGCACACACACACACACCACACACACACACACACACCACACACCACACACCACACACACATCGCACACACCACACACACCACACACATCACACACACCACACACACACACCACGCACACCACACACACCCATACACCACACACGGCATACCACGTGCGTCATACCAGCGGATTGCTGGGTTTGTAGCGCAGTGCGCTAACCGCTGCACCCTGCTCACCATATCCCTGCGTGTCTCTCTGTGTCTCCCCGCGTGTCTCCTTGTGTCTCCACGTGTCTCCCTGTGTCTCCGTGTGTGTCTCTCTGTGTTTTTGTGTGCATGTGTGTCTCTTGTGCGTGTGTCTCTGTGTGTCTCTGTGTGTCTCTCTGTATGTTCTCTGTGCGTGTGTCTCTGTGTGTCTTCCTGTGTGTCTCTGTGTGTGTGTGTGTCTCTGTGTGTGTGTGTCTGTGTGTCCTGTGTGTGTCTCTGTGTGTCTCATTGTCTGTGTCTGTGTGTCTCTGTGTATCTCTGTGTGTGTCTGTGTGTCTCTGTGTGTCTCCGTGTGTCTCTGACCAGGGTGCTCCAGGACCAAAGGGAGCTAAAGGTGCATCGGTGAGTGTGCGCACACACACACACGTGTNCACACACACACACACGTGTACACACACACGTACACACACACGCGTGTACACACACACACGTGTACAACAATGTTGAGAGTGGATGGTGAGCGCAGTGGTGAGCGAGGTGGTGAGCGAGGTGGTGAGCGAGTTGGTGAGCGAGCCGGCGAGCGAGTTGGCGAGCGAGTTGGTGAGCGAGCGAGCGAGTTGGCGAGCGAGGTGGCGAGCGAGTTGGCGAGCGAGGTGGCGAGCGAGTTGGCGAGCGAGTTGGCGAGCGAGTGGTGGCGAGCGAGTTGGCGAGCGAGTTGGCGAGCGACGGTGGCGAGCGAGTTGGCGAGCGAGTTGGCGAGCGAGTGAGCGAGTTGGTGAGCGAGCCGGCGAGCGAGGTGGCGAGCGAGTTGGTGAGCGAGCCGGCGAGCGAGTTGGCGAGCGAGTTGGCGAGCGAACCGGCGAGCGAGTTGGCGAGCGAGTTGGTGAGCGAGCGAGCGAGCGAGCGAGCGAGCGAGTTGGTGAGCGAGTTGGTGAGCGAGGTGGTGTGCGAGGCGCTGATGTTGCCGCGGTGTTTGCGTTGCAGGGATCGGCCGGGCCTAAGGGAGAGTTGGGTCCTCCCGGAGCTCCGGGACCCCGGTGAGTGCGTGCTGCCCTGTGGGAGAGCTTCCCTGGACCGGTGAAAGTTCAACAACATTTTGTTATTCATCCTCCTCTTATTCTTCTCTCTCACCGCGGGGGAGGGGGGGATGGGGGTCCGTTTCCCGATGACGTACGTACACGCGTACGTAGGTACACGTGTATGTACACGTGTATGTACGTACACATGTACATACGTACACGCGTATGTACGTACGTACACGCGTATGTACGTAGGTACACGCGTATGTACGTAGGTACACGCGTATGTACGTACGTACACGCGTATGTACGTAGGTAGACGTGTATGTACGTACACACGTACATACATGTACACACAGGCAGACGCACAGAGACACACGCAGAGAGAGACACACAGAGAGACACACAGAGAAACACAGAGACACACGCAGAGACACGCACAGAGACACACACAGGGAGACACACAGAGACACACGCAGAGAGACACACAGAGAGACACGCAGAGAGAGACACACAGAGAGACACACAGAGAAACACAGAGACACACGCAGAGACACGCACAGAGACACACACAGGGAGACACACAGAGACACACGCAGAGAGACACACAGAGAGACACGCAGAGACACACAGAGAAACACAGAGACACACACACAGAGAGACACACAGAAACACACACAGAGACACACACAGAGGGACACACAGAGAGACACACACAGAGAAACACAGAGACACACGCACAGAGAGACACACGTAGAGAAACACAGAGACACACGCACAGAGGGACACACAGAGAGACACACAGAAACACACACAGAGACACACACAGAGGGACACACAGAGAGACACACACAGAGAAACACAGAGACACACGCACAGAGAGACACACGTAGAGAAACACAGAGACACACGCACAGAGGGACACACAGAGAGACACACAGAAACACACACAGAGACACACACAGAGGGACACACAGAGAGACACACACAGAGAAACACAGAGACACACGCAGAGAGACACACACAGAGACACGCACAGAGAGACACACACACAGAGACACACAGAGACACACGCACAGCGAGACACGTACGCACGTACGTGTGCGGGCACGTACGTCACCAGAAAACGGAGCTGGAAGAAGAGGAACGGATACCGGCGGCGCACGGTAAACGTCGTCGGAAACGGGGGGGCGGGGGGGCGGTGACGTTGGTGGGTGGGGGCCGCGTTGACGTTTGGGGGGGGGGCGGTTGTTGTCAGGGCCCCCCAGGTGAGATCATTCAGCCTCTGCCTCTGATGAGCTCCAAGAAGAACCGCCGCTCCGTGGACGGCTCCCAGCCCGACCGCGGCGAGGGGCCCGAGGAGGCGGCGGAGGAGGAGGCCGCTGACACGACCGCGGCGCCGGCGGTGACCTCGACGAGATCTTCAACTCGCTGGGCGCCCTGAAGCGCGAGCTGGAGACCATCAAGTACCCGCTGGCACGCGCGACAACCCCGCTCGCACCTGCACCGACCTGCGGCTCAGCCAGCCGGAGCTCACGGACGGTGCGGTGGGCGCGCGGGCGCACGCACGCGCACACGCGCGCACGCACACGCACGCACATGCACACACTTACACACACGCACACACGCATACACACGCACGCACGCGCACACACACTTACACTCGCACGCACGCGCACACATTTACACATGCACACTTACACTCACATACACGCACACAGACATACACACGCACACTTACACACGCGCACACACACACACTTACACTCGCACGCACGCGCACACACTTACACATGCACACTTACACATGCACACTTACACTCACATACACGCACACAGACATACACACGCACACTTACACACGCACACTTACACACGCACACTTACACACGCACACTTACACATGCACACTTACACACGCACGCACGCGCGCACACACTTACACACACACACTTACACACACACTCACACACACTTACACACGCACACTCACACACACACACGCACACTTACACACGCACACACACACACTTACACACGCACACACACACTTACACACACACACTTACACACGCACACACACACACGCTCACACACACTTACACACGCACACTCACACGCACACTTACACACGCACACACACACTTACACACGCACACTTACACACACTTACACACGCACACACATGCACGCTCACACACACACGCACACACACACACACTTACACACGCACACTTACACACGCACACTTACACACGCACACTTATACATGCACGCTCACACACACACGCACACACACACACGCACACACACACACTTACACACACACACACACACACACACTTACACACACACACTTACACACGCACACACACACACGCTCACACACATACATGATGGAGACATGATCACCGTGAACATGATGACGGTGAGTTGACCACGATGATGACGATGGACGATGATCGCCGTGAAGATGATGACGACGGTGACGACATGTTGATGACGACGACAATGACGACAATGATGACGATGATGCACGATGATGATGATGATGACGATGATGCTGATGACGATGATGATGATGACGACGACAATGACGACGATGATGACAGTGATGTTGATGACGATAACGACGGTGATGAGAGTTGTCCTCATGCCCCCCCACCCCCACCCCCCACCCCTACCCCCCACCCCTACCCCCTACCCCCTACCCCTACCCCCTACCCCCTACCCCTACCCCCTACCCCTACCCCCTACAGGGGAGTACTTCATCGACCCCAACCAGGGCTGCGCTGGGGACGCGTTCAAGGCGTTCTGCAACTTCACCGCGGGCGGAGAGACCTGCCTCTTCCCCGAGAAGACCTCCGCCGCAGTGAGACGTCGCCAGCGCTCACCGCTCTCGTGGGGCTNGGGGGGGGGGGCACGTGAGGGGGGGGGCCCCCTCTCACGTGGCTTTAGCGAAAGTACCGCAGAATATAAAGATGAAATAACAAAAATAAAACACGATAAGATAAAATTCTCACGACGTTTCGGCCACAACGCAAGCAGCCGTCCTCAGGTGAAGACCAGGTCTGTGTTCATTGGGACGCTGTCTCCCCGACAGACCTGTTCTTCACCTGAGGACGGCTGCTTGCGTTGTGGCGGAAACGTCGTGAGAATTGTATTTTATAATGTTTATTTTTATCATTTTATTATTTCCCTTCTACGTGACTTTACCGAAAGAACCAAGAATATGAATCCATGCAGTCACGAAAGCTTTAAATCGAAATATAAAAATGATAAGCCAATTCGTTGAGCTGCTACCATTTGCGTTGGCCACGTCAGGGCCTTCTTATGAACAGAACTACACATCTCAGTGAGGCCTTAAACTGGTAAATTAAAAGAAAAAAACGGTTCTAGATGTGAAGCTTTCGTGACTGCAAGGATTCATATTCTTAGGTTTTTTCGGTAAAGTCACGTAGGTAAAAATTAAAATTAATAGAAGTAAAATAAAATAAAAATCACGACGTTTCGGAGGCAACACAAGCTTCCGTCTTCAGGTGGAACAGTCACAGCACGATTGCTGTATCAAGTAAAAGATACAGCAAATAAATGATACGGCAAGTAAATATACAGCAAGCTTGCTGTGACGGCTGTGACGGTTCCACCTGAAGACGGAAGCTTGTGTTGCCTCCGAAACGTCGTGATTTTTATTTTATATTAATTTTAATTTTTTACCTACGTGACT
>WFAB01001971.1:57500-68161 GCA_018977245.1 Lethenteron camtschaticum
ACACACACAGGCACATACAAGTACACACACACAGGNACACACACACACAGGCACACACACACTCACACACACTCACAGGCACACACACACTCACATACAGGCACACGCATACAGGCACACACACTCACACACACTCACAGGCACACACACTCACATACAGACACACGCATACAGGCACACACACACAGGCACACACACATCGCACACACACTCACACAGGCACACACACACACTCACACACTCACACAGGCACACATCAGCTAGCTGAGACCAGGCCACTGGGTTTGAATGGGGTCCTGGGTGTACACCCACCACCGGAGTGGAAGAATGGCAGGCGCATCTTACAGATGACTAGTCGATGGTCTGTGGGCAGATCAGCTCCACGGTAGGTCCTGGTGTCAAGGACATGGGCTCGCGTCCGCTGGTCCGTCACTATGTAGTCCAGCAGATGTTCTTGCTTGGACCCGGCATGTATCCATGATGTTGTGTGGATGCGCCGATGCCGGAACAGCGTGTTGGTAATTACAAGCCCATGGGCTGCACAGAAATCTAGCAGCCTCCTACTGTTATTGAGCTGATCTGGCCCATGCCTTCCAATCACTCCAGACCAGGTGTCAGCATCATGACCAACTCGGGCATTGAAGTCACCCAACAGGATGACTCTGTCCCGAGGGGCCACTTTAGCCAGCACCTGTGACAGGAGGTTATAGAAGGCATCCGACTAATCGCTCCTTGTCTGCATCATGCCACTGATGTTCATCTTCGGTGTGGGAGTAAGAAACCACCACCACCACCACCACTCATCGCCTCTTGTTGATGGGGAGGCGATCCCAGAGTAGCCTGGGACTTACACCACACACACAGACACGGCGAGACACATGCACACAGACATGCCTACTACAACTGCACACACGCCCACACATGTAATAGGCGCTGGGGAAGTCATTCACTGATAATTGGTTCTTTACCCTTCTATCTGGCAACAAAACTGACACCTTTTTGCAAGGAGTCATGTTTGCATAGACCGCAATACCTGCAGTCATAATACAAACAAAAGAACATAACTCTGATAATGTGCACTGTCCCTGAAGTTGATTGGTCCACACCCGAGACAGCTTTCCTTTAGTCTCATATGGGTTGGACCAGATGACGCCAAAAGGCGCACGTCATCTGGTCCAACCCATATGAGACTAGGCTCGAAGGAAAGCTGTCTCGAGTGTGGACCAATCAACTTCAAGGACAGTGCACATTATCAGAGTTATGTTCTTTTGTTTGTATTATGACTGCAGGTATTGCGGTCTATGCAAACATGACTCCTTGCAAAAAGGTGTCAGTTTTGTTGCCAGATAGAAGGGTAAAGAACCAATTATCATATTTTTACTGGCAAATGAGGTCCCCATAGTGAAGTCATTCACTGTGCGTGTTTGCAACAGTGTGTGAAGGCTATATGGGGGATCTTTGTCTGTAGTGTAGCAGGTAGCGCTACGCTGCGCTACGAACCCGTCGACCCGAGTTCGATTCCCGCTCACGGCAACACCGGGGACGATTATCTGGACCGGTCCTGGGCCTCCCTAGGTCGACTCGGCCTAACACGAGTACCTGGCGCGGCGTGTAGCAAACATCGCCCCTGGGGAGACAAAGGCGGCCGGGCGTGGTGCTGGCCACCCACCCCGTCGTGTGCCGCTGTGCCGGTAGCCTTCATAGGTGCTGCTGCTCGCTTAACAGCACTTGCCCCACAGTCTGCGAAGGCTACACGGGAAACCCTTGTCTTTGTGCGTGTGTGCGTGCGTGTGTTTGTGTGCGCGCGTGCGTGTGTGCGGGTGTGTATGTGTGGGTGTGTGTGCGTGTGTGTGCGTGCGTGTGTGCGTGCGTGTGTGTGCGTGCGTGTGCGTGTGTGTGTACATACGTGTGTGTGCGTGTGTGTGCNTGTGTGTGTGTGTGTGCGTGCGTGTGCGTGCGTGTGTGTGCGCGCGTGTGCGCGTGTGTGCGTGCGTGTGCGTGCGTGTGCGTGCGTGTGTGTGTGTGCGTGCGTGTGCGTGTGTGCGCGTGCGTGTGCATGTGCGTGCGTGTGCGCGTGTGCGTGCGTGTGTGCGTGTGCNCGTGTGCGTGCGCGTGCGACGCAGCTGGCCTACGTGGACGCGGAGGGCGGCTCGCTGCCCTCGGTGCAGATGACTTTCCTGCGCCTGCTGAGCGCCACGCGCGCCAGAACTTCACCTACCTGTGCCAGCGCTCGGTGGCGTGGGGGGCGCCCCGCGCCGCCGGGGGGGGGCCCCCCCCGCCGCCGCCGCCGCGGCCCCCCACGACGGCGCCCCCCCGGCACGGCCCAGGCGCTGCGCTTCCTCGCCGCCAACGAGGAGGAGATCTCGCGCGAGAGCAACGCGCGCTACGTGCAGGCGCTGCACGACGGTGCTCGGTACGTACCGGAGCTCGCGTCCACCCACACCCCCGTGTGTCACCCGGCGTGTCACCCGGCGTGTCACCCCGTGTGTCACCCGCATGTNCCCGTGTGTGTACCACGTGTGTCACCACGTGTCCCCGCGTGTCACCCGCGCGTGTCACCGCGTGTCACCCGCGTGTCACCCGCGTGTCCGCCGTGTGTCACCCGCGTGTCACCGCGTGTCACCCGTGTGTGTCCCCGTGTGTACGTGTGTGTCCGTGTGTGTCCCCCGGGTGTCTGCTGAGCCAATCGCGCCGCCCATCCCTCTCCGCGCGTGAGNTGNTCTGGCCCCGAGTGCGTCACGTNACCGTGCGTGTCCGTGTGTGTCTGTCCGTGCGTGTGTGTCCGTGCGTGCGTGTCCATGTCTGTCCGTGTGTGTCTGTCCGTGCGTGTCCGTGCGTGTCTGTCCGTGCGTGTCTGTCCGTGCGTGCGTGTTTGTCTGTGCGTGTCCGTGCGTGCGTGCGTGTCTGTCCGTGCGTGTGTGTCCGTGCATGTGTGTCCGTGTGTGTGTCCGTGCATGCCCATGTGTCTGTCCGTGCGTGTGTGCGTGTGTCCGTGCGTGTGTGTCCGTGCGTGCCCGTGTGTGTCCGTGCGTCCGTGCGTGTCCATGCGTGTCCGTGCGTGCGTGTGTCCGTGCGTGCGTGTCCATGTCTGTCCGTGTGTGTCTNTCGTCCGTGCGTGTCCGTGCGTGTCTGTCCGTGCGTGTCTGTCCGTGCGTGTCTGTCTGTGCGTGTCCGTGCGTGCGTGCGTGTCTGTCCGTGCGTGTGTGTCCGTGCGTGCGTGTGTGTCCGTGCATGTGTGTCCGTGTGTGTGTCCGTGCGTGNCCATGTGTCTGTGTGCGTGTGTCCGTGCGTGTGTGTCCGTGCGTGCCCGTGTGTGTCCGCGTGCGTCCGTGCGTGCGTGTCCATGCGTGTCCGTGCGTGCGTGTCCGTGCGTGCGCGCAGTTCCGCAAGGGCTCGGAGCGNTCGGTGCTGAGCGTGCGGACTCCGCGCGTCGAGCTGCTGCCCCTGAGCGACGTCATGATCAGCGACTTTGGGAGCCCTCCCAGCGCTTCGGGTTCACCCTGGGGCCCGTCTGCTTCCAGGGGTAGAGAACCCCCGGTGGGGGGGGGGGGGCCCGTGAAGAGACCCCCTCCTCCCATCCCCTTGCCCGACGGGGGTTGTGTGGGCGGCGGGGGAGGCGGCCGTTCTTGCCACGCAGTCGGCGCCGAGAGGGCGGCGGTGGTGGGGGTGGCNGGGGGGGGGGAGGCCCCCCCAACCACCAGCCGGTTGCGTGGAGAGACCCGGGGGAGGGAGTTGGTGTGGGGGGGGGGCTCCATTGGGAGGAGCCGTCCGCCACGACCGCCACCGCTCGGTTGCCTCCGCGCCAGGCCTTGCCCGGCCCGGCGGTCGTCGTTGGATCCTGCACCGTCGTGTTAGCACCGCCCCCCCCCGGGTGGTAACGTGGGGGGGGGGGGGAGATGGCGGCCCCTGGTTTATAATCCACACCACTTGAATTTATCGGTTTCGGTTGCTTCTAAAATTTGCCTTAATGCCCCCGCCCGCCCGCCCGCCCACCCGCCGCCCGAGCTTTTTGTGACTGTGATAGAGCCCCTTTGAGTTACACCGCCCTCCCCCTGCCCACCAANCCCCCCCCCTTCACCTCGACCCCACCCCCCCCAAACTCCCATCCATCTCGCGACCTCGATGCCACAGCCATAGCCGGGGCAGCCTTCCATCGGCCACAAACCTAGCCAGGGCCGTGTCACCGTCACCGCCACCACCACCTCTCCGTGTTGTGCGACGTCTCCCCGCCCGTGGGGATGATCCGCTGCGTTGCCGGCTAGCGCCCAGTGGTGGTGCTAAAGTGGTGGTGGTGGTGCTAAAGCGGTGGTGGTGCTAAACGGTCGTGGTAGTGGTGGTGGTGGTGCTAAACGGTCGTGGTAGTGGTGGTGGTGCTAAAGCAGCGGTTGTATTGGTGCTATAGCGACGGTGTAGGTCGTGCTAAAGCGGCGGATGAGCTAAGAGGCACCGTTAAAGAGGTTTCATACGAACGGCAAAACCCTGTCCACCACCACCACCACGAGACTTCTCGCTCGCGCCTGTTTGTCCGTTGTTTCGCGTCGTCGCCATACCCACGGGCATGGGAAAGACGATGAAATCTATACAACATTCCCCCCTTTTTCCTGATGCTCCTGCTGCTTCCCACACACACACACGCACTGCCCCACCCCCTCCAACCAACCCACCTCAACCCTGCCCACCTTACTACCACCACCACCCCACGCCTGCCAAATAAAAGGGTAAATTTGCCGCAGAGAATAAAAAACTAACTGGGAGCAGGATTTGGCTGGTTCAGCGGCGATGTCTCCATCCGTCTGCAGAACAACGCCCGTCGGTTTAGCGCGTAAATGTTTTGTTATTAAACCCGCCATCCACCACCACCACCGCAACCACCACCACCGCAACCACCACCACCGCCACCACCACCACCGCCACCACCACCCCGACCACCACCTACCGGCACAGCCTTTTCACGAGTTCATCCCACGCCGGTGAGCGTGCGTGGCAACATTGAACAATTTACAAGTGCCATGCAGTTTTGCCCCTGGTGATTTACAACAAAACCACAACCGCAACAACAACAACAAACAACCACCAGCATCAACTCGGGGGGCGTGGCGTGTGATTTTCAAACATAAAAGAATTGAAGAAGTAGTAGTAGGTCTGTGGGTGGTTGTGGTTGGTTGTGGTTGTGGGTGGGTGAAGGGTGGTGGCACGATCTCCCACCCTGCACTCCCCTCAGCGGGCAAGCCCTTGGCGTGTTTAATTTAACGACTGACGGTACTTTGTTATATAAAAATAAAATTAAAGTTCTACGTGTATTGATGGTGCTCTCACTCGCCACCTCGCCCTGCCCACCCTCCATCACCTCCCTCGCCTCCCTCCCTCCCCTCCCTCTTTCTCTCCCCACCTCCCTTCCCCCTCCCCCCTCCCCCCCCCTCCCCCCCCCCCCCCCCCTCTNCCCCCCTNCCCCCCCCCCTCCCTCCCTCCCCCCTCCCCCCCCTCCTCCACCTTTCTCCCTCTTTCCCTCCCTCCCCAACCTTCCGCTCCAAGCAGCTGCCCTGCAGTGCGCATCAACCCGTGCGTGCGCACACACACACACGCGCACAGACACACGCATACACACACACGCACACGCGCGCACACATACACACGCACACGCGAACATACACACGCACACACATACACACACACGCGCACATACACACACGCGCACACACACACGCACGCGCGCACACACACACGTGCACGCACACACACGCGCGCACATACACGCACACACACACACGCACATACACACACGCACGTCTGTAATTATGTTCAAAGCCTGCAATCGCTCGTCTTCTACCGCGACCGTGTAGTCGTCGCCATTCGCGATGGGGAGTCGTTTCGTCGTCGTCGTCGGCATTGTCGCCCCGCGTGTCATCGGTCGGAGCGTCTCGACTCGTCAAATAAAACACGCGAGAGACTATGCCGGCTTCCGTGGCGCGTTGCGTCGCGCGCCTTGGCCACGTGCCGCGCGAAAGAAGTTGGACAAAGGCACGGACGTGCCCGTCCACGTTCCCATTGGGCCCCTGGGAATTACACCCAACCCACCCACCTATCCACCACTCACCCATCCACCTATCCACTCACCCACTCACCCACCCACCTATCCACTCACCCACCCACCTATCCACCCGCTCACCCACCCACCCACTCACCCACTCACCCACCCACCTATCAACCCACTCACCCACCCACCTATCTACTCACTCACCCACTCACCCACCCACCCACTCACCCACCCATATACTCACCGCTCACCAACCCACCTATTCACTCACCCACCCACTCACCCACTCACCCACCCACCTATCCACTCACCCACCCAACCACTCACCCACCCACCCACTCACCCACCCACCTATCCAACCACTCACCCACCCACCTATTCACTCACCCACCCATATATTCACCCACTCACCCACCCACAGACCCACTCACCCACCCATATACTCACCCACCCACTCACATACCCACTCACCCACCCACATATCCACTCACCCACCACGAACCCATCCACCCACCGACCCACTCAACCACCTATCAATTCACCCACCACCTATTCACCCACCAATTCACCCACCCACTAACCCATCAACTCACCCACCCACCAATCCACTCACCTACCCATTCGACCACCCACTCACCCATCAACCACCCACCAATTCATCCACCCACCCACTCACCACCGACCCACCACCCACCCCGCTCACCCACCCACCCACCCACCACACACGGTTCCTCAAGTCCCACACTGAGTCACGTGGTGCCCTGCAGAGTTCATCACCAAATCTTTATTGCAAAAAACTAGCAGCAGGAGGAGGGGGGGACAGACCTCTCCTCTCTCTCCCTCCCCGTGCCGCTGACCGAACGCGAGTTCCCAATACCTTTGGCGGGCAACCCACACACGCACGCGCACACAAAGATAAAGATCCCCCATATAGCCTGAACAGACTGTAGGGGCAAGTGCTGTTAGCGAGCACCTATGAAGGCCGGAACGGTACACGAGGGGTGGGTGGCCAACACCACGCCCGACCGCCTTTGTCTCCCCAGTGGCAATTTATACAACACCGCACCAGGTACTCATTTGAGGCTGAGTCACCTAGGGAGGGCCCGGGACCGGTTCAGATAATCGTCACTGGTGTGGTGTTGGCCGTGAGCGGGAATCGAACTCGTGTCGCCGGGTTCATAGCGCAGCGCTAACCGCTGCACTATCGCTCCCCACAACACACACACACACGTACACACACACACACGCACACACACACACGCACACACACACACACCACCACGCACACACACACGACTCGGTGACTGCCGTCACAGTGAAGAGGCCCTCGGATGCGCCAATCCGGCACGTGGCGACGGAGCCGACTGAGCATGGCGACGGCGGCAGCTACAGCATCAGCAGCTACAGCACAGCAGCAGCATCAGCAGCAGCAGCAGCAGCAACAGCAGCTACAGCAGCGCAAGAGCAGCAGCAGCAGCAGCATCGCAACACGCGGACAGCTGCATGTCTNCCCGATCCAGAATACCCCTCCCACACACACACGCCGATCCACCGCACCCACCGCACCCCCCCCCACCGCACCCACCGCACCCACCGCACCCCCCCCCGACTTCACCATCTTCACCGCCCCCCCACCGCACCCACCGCACCCACCAGCTCCTGTCGGCGCCTCGCGGGCCGAGCGAGAGGCTCCGCGTGCCGCCGTCTGCCGGCGCTCGGCAAAAGCCGGGGGAGAGGTGGGGTGGGGGGGGGTGGGGGGAGAGTGGGGTGGGGGGGAGAGGTGGGGTGGGGGAGAGGTGGGTGGGGGGGAGGTGGGGAGAGGTGGGGTGGGGGGTGGGGGAGAGGTGGGGGGGTGGGGGTGGGGTGGGGGGAGAGGTGGGGTGGGGGGAGAGGTGGGTGGGGGGTGGGGGGCGGCCCGTCACGCGCTAGATGTAGGTGATGGCCGTCGCCGGTAACCGCCGCCGCTGGTAGTGCCTGTGCCGGTAGTGCCTGTGCCGCTGGTGGCTGTGCCGGCGTGCAGCTCGATGTACGAGGTGGGGACGTAGCCCTCGTCGGAGCCGCGGCGCACGCGGGTCCAGCCGTCACCGCCGTCGCCCGTCACCACGAACAGGATCTCCCCTTCCACCACGCTCAGCGAGTCCTCCTGTCCGCTGCACACACACACGCACACAGACACGCAGACGCACAGACACATTGAGACACACGCAGAGACACACGCACAGACACATTGAGACACACAGAGACACACGCACAGACACATTGAGACACACAGAGACACACGCACAGACACANTGAGACACACGCAGACACACGCACAGACACATTGAGACACACGCAGAGACACACGCAGACCACAGACACACGGAGACACACACAGACACACACACACAGACACACAGCACACACACACAGACACACACACAGACACACNGACACACACNGAGACACACACAGACACACACACAGACACACGGAGACACACACNGACACACGGGNAGACACACACNGACACNGAGNCACACACACAGACACACGCAGAGAACACACACACAGACACAGGAGACACACACACACAGACACACGGAGACACACGCACAGACACACACAGACACGGAGACACACACAGACACACAGACACACAGACACACGGAGACACAGACACGGAGACACACACACACAGACACATGGAGACACACACACACGGAGACACACACACAGACAGACACACACAGACACATGGGAGACCGGAGACACACGCACAGACACATGGAGACACACACACAGAACACGGAGACACACACACAGACACATGGAGACACACACACNGAGACACACACACAGACACATGGAGACACACGCACAGACACACGGAGACACACACAAAGACACACGGAGACACACGCACAGACACACAGACACACAGACACACATGGAGACACACACACAGACACACAGACACACACACAGACACACGGAGACACACACACNGACACACACAGGGAGACAGACACAGACACATGGAGACACACACACAGACACACACACACACAGACACACGGAGACACACACACAGACACACACACACACACACAGACACAGAGACACACACACACAGACACACGCAGACACGCACAGACACANGGAGACACACGCACAGNCACACACACGCAGACGCACAGACACAGAGACACACACAGACACAGACACACNGAGACACACACAGACACATGGAGACACACGCACAGACACACACACGCAGACGCACAGACACTGGAGACACACGCACAGACACACANGCACAGACACAGACACACGCACAGACACGGAGACACACACAAACACACGGAGACACACGCACAGACACACACACACANGGAGNCACACACACAGACACACGCACAGACACACGGAGACACACACACACACNGAGACACACGCACAGACACACACACAGACACACACACACAGACACGGAGACACACACACAGACACACACAGACACACACACNCACACACACAGACACACGGAGACACACACAGACACACGCACAGACACATGGAGACACACGCACAGACACGGAGACACACACAGACACACACACACACACNGAGACACACACACACAGACACACACACACAGACACACGGAGACACACGCACAGACACACGCACAGACACATGGAGACACACACACAGACACACGGAGACACACACACAGACACACGGAGACACACACACAGACACACGGAGACACACGCACAGACACATGAGACACGCACAGACACACGGAGACACACACAGACACATGGAGACACACACAGACACACGGACACACACGCACAGACACNGAGACACACAGACACGGAGACACACACACACAGACAGACACACACACACACACAGACAGACACGGAGACACACACACNCAGACACAGACACACACNCACAGAGACACAGACACACAGACACACACACAGACACACGGAGACACACGCACAGACACACGCACAGACACACGGAGACACACACAGACACACAGACACACGCACAGACACACGGAGACACACACAGACACACGGAGACACACACACACAGACACAGGGACACACACACAGACACAGGAGACACACGCACAGACACACGGAGCACACGCACAGACACATGGAGACACACACACAGACACGGAGACACCAGACACGGAGACACACAGACAGACACATGGAGACACCACAGACGCACGCACGCACAGACACATGATGGAAGAGGTGGAGGAAGTGGACGAGGAGGTGTTGGAGGAGGAGGTGGTGGAGGAGGTGGTGGAGGTGGAGAAAGGGGAGGTGGAGGAGGAGGTGGAGGAGGAAGAGGAGGTGGAAGAGGAGAAGAGGAGGTGGTGGAGGAGGTGGAGGAGGTGTTGGTGGAGGAGGAGGTGGTGGAGGTGTTGGAGGAGGTGGTGGTGGAGGAGGTGGTGGTGGAGGAGGTGGTGGTGGAGGAGGTGGAGGAGGTGGTGGTGGAGGAGGTGCAGGAGAAGGTGGAGGTGGTGGAGGAGGTGGATGAGGTGGTGGTGAAGGTGTTGGAGGAGTGGTCGAGTGGTCGAGGTGGTGGATGGTGGAGCGTGGCGAAGGAGGTG
>WFAB01001972.1:0-2500 GCA_018977245.1 Lethenteron camtschaticum
CGTCTTCGGACGAAGAAGCCGATGCTGGCGCTGGAACATTTTTCTTTCTCACTTGTTTCGACATGCCGTTGCACTTCCGACACCAATGTAATAAAGGACTCGACCACGAAGTCTGGCTTGGTGTCCTTTATTCGGTTCTTCTCTCGCAACCCACACGGCTGTCCTTCTATAAGACTTCTATACCGACACTGATACTGCTCTCCTGCAGTTTCTCCTCTCGTCGTTCTCTCAGCCTCTCTCTCTCCTCTCGTCGCTCTCGTAGCCTCTCCCTCACACACAGCCTCGCCGGCTGTGTTCCCCGCAGCTCCTCGTCCGCCTTCTCTCCAGCAGCCCCACCGCTGTCTTCTCTCGCAGCTCCGCTGGCTGCTCCCTTAGCTGGCCACTATACACACTACACTATACACTACTACACTACACTATACACACTACACTATACACTACTACACTACACTATACACACTACACTATACACTACTACACTACACTATACACACTACACTATACACACTACACTATACACTACACACTATACACTACACACTATACACTGCACTATACACTACACACTATACACTACACACTATACACTACACTATACACTACACACTATACACTACACTATACACTGCACACTATACACTACACTATACACTGCACTATATACTACACTACACACTACACTATACACTACACCACTATACACTACACCACTATACACTACACCACTATACACTACACCAATATACACTACACCAATATACACTACACCAATATACACTACACCACTATACACTACACCAATATACACTACACCAATATACACTACACCAATATACACTACACACTACACCACTATACACTATACACTACACTATACACTACACTATACACTATACACTACACACTATACACTACACTATACACTGCACTATACACTGCACTATACACTACACTCTACACTACACACTATACACTACACACTATACACTACACACTATACACTACACTACACACTACACTACACACTACACGACACACTACACGACACTACTATACACTACACTAATATACACTACTATACACACTACACTATACACTACACTACTATACACACTACACTATACACACTACACTATACACACTACACTATACACACTACACTATACACACTACACTATACACACTACACTAATGCACTCTACGCTATGAGGGGCGACTGCCTCCAAATGATCAGTCGCCTCAAGGTGCACCTAGCCTGGCACTGGCCCCAGTAGCCTCAAGGTGCACCTAGCCTGGCGCTAAAAAATTATGAATAAATAATAGGAAAACATTTTGAAATCAAATAATTATATTATTTTTCTAACATTGTTTCACCTACGTGACTTTACCGAAAAAAGTAAAATAAAAATACTTTTATTAATTTTAATTTAATTTTTCCACCCACGTGACTTTACCGGTAAAACCTAAGGGTACGAATACCTTGGGAGTCACGAAAACTTCACATCTAGAATTAGCCTGGCGCTGCCCAGTAGCCTCCTACAAACACTGCCTCTGTCTCTACCCCCCTCTCCCCTCCCGCCCCATCATCCTCCCCCGCAGGAGGGCGTTGGTGGTGAGGGCGGTGGCGGTGGTGGTGAGGGTGGCGGTGAGGGTGGCGGTGGTGGTGAGGGTGGCGGTGAGGGTGGCGGTGGTGGTGAGGGTGGCGGTGAGGGTGGCGGTGGTGGTGAGGGTGGCGGTGAGGGTGGCGGTGGTGGTGAGGGTGGCGGTGAGGGTGGCGATGGTGGTGAGGGTGGCGGTGAGGGTGGCGGTGGTGGTGAGGGTGGCGGTGAGGGTGGCGGTGGTGGTGAGGGTGGCGGTGAGGGTGGCGGTGGCGGTGAGGGTGGCGGTGGCGGTGAGGGTGGCGGTGGCGGTGAGGGTGGCGGTGGCGGTGAGGGTGGCGGTGGCGGTGAGGGTGGCGGTGGCGGTGAGGGTGGCGGTGGCGGTGAGGGTGGCGGTGGCGGTGAGGGTGGCGGTGGCGGTGAGGGTGGCGGTGGCGGTGAGGGTGGCGGTGGCGGTGAGGGTGGCGGTGAGGGTGGGGTGAGGGTGGTGAGGGTGGCGGTGGTGGTGGTGGCGAGGGTGGTGGCGGTGAGGGTGGCGGTGAGGGTGAGCGACTGAGCGACTCATCGTTCTCGGCGAGGCACGCTCTGCGCCAGGCGCAGCTGACCAGGGATCTGCTGGAGCTCAATCGCGCCCTCGAGGTCAAGGAGCAGCTGGCGAAGGGGGCGTCCCGGAACGACGGCAAGATGGACGAGCTGAGCACCGCCTCACGGTAGGTAGACACGGCGGAGAGGCGGAGAAAGGCGCGTTTGAAACATCGCCAGCCGCTTGGGGAGAGACAAAGGCGGCCGGGCGTGGTGCTGGCCACCCACCCCTCTGTGTGTGTAGCCACAGTGCCGGTAGCCTTCATAGGTAGCGCTGCTGCTGACAGCACTTGTCCGCACGATGTGTCGAGGCTACACGG
>WFAB01001972.1:7500-37500 GCA_018977245.1 Lethenteron camtschaticum
CAGAGTGAGTGTGTGTGTGAGTGACAGAGTGAGTGAGTGTGTGTGTGAGTGAGTGACGTGAGTGAGTGAGTGTGGTGTGTGTGTGAGTGACAGAGTGAGTGTGTGACAGTGAGTGAGTGTGTGTGTGAGTGACAGAGTGAGTGTGTGTGTGAGTGACAGAGTGAGTGTGTGTGTGTGAGTGACAGAGTGAGTGTGTGTGTGAGTGTGTGTGTGAGTGACAGAGTGAGTGTGTGTGTGAGTGACAGAGTGAGTGTGTGTGTGAGTGACAGAGTGAGTGAGTGTGTGTGTGAGTGACAGAGTGAGTGTGTGTGTGAGTGACAGAGTGAGTGAGTGTGTGTGTGAGTGAGTGTGTGTGTGAGTGACAGAGTGAGTGTGTGTGTGAGTGACAGAGTGAGTGAGTGTGTGTGTGTGTGAGTGAGTGACGTGAGTGAGTGAGTGAGTGTGTGTGTGAGTGACAGAGTGAGTGTGTGTGTGAGTGACAGAGTGAGTGAGTGTGTGTGTGAGTGAGTGACGTGAGTGAGTGAGTGTGTGTGTGAGTGAGTGACGTGAGTGAGTGAGTGTGTGTGTGAGTGAGTGACAAGAGTGAGTGTGTGAGTGAGTGACAAGAGTGAGTGTGTGAGTGAGTGACAGAGAGAGTGAGTGAGAGAGTGAGTGAGTGGGTGACTGTGTGAGTGAGTTTGAACGAGTGTGAGTGATTTTATGAGCGAGTGTGAGTGAGTGACTGTGTGAGTGACTGTGAGAGTGGGTGAGCGAGTGAGTGAGTGGGTAAGTGAGTGGGTGAGTGGGTAAGTGAGTGGGTGAGTGACTGTGTGAGTGGGTGAGCGAGCGAGAGTGAGATAGAGAGAGAGCGGCTGAGTGAATGTGTGTGTGTATGTAAGAGTAGCTCCACTGGCGACGTGGTGGAACGTTGTGTAGTAAACATCACCACTGGGAGCCAAAGGTCTGCTCGTGTTTCTCACCGCGTGTCCAGCTGTGTCTCTCTGTGTCTCTCTGTGTCTCACCGTGTCTCTCTGTGTCTCTCTGTGTCTAACCGTGTCTAACCGTGTCTCTCTGTGTCTCTCTGTGTCTCTCTGTGTCTCTCTGTGTCTCTCTGTGTCTCTCTGTGTCTCTCCTGTGTCTCCTGTGTCTCTCTGGTCTCACCGTGTCTCCTGTGTCTCTCTGTGTCTCTCTGTCTCACCGTGTCTCACCGTGTCTCAACGTGTCTCACCGTATCTCTCCCCATGTCTCACCGTGTCTCTCCGTGTCTCCCCGCGTCTCACCGTGTCTCTCCCTGTGTCTCTCCCCACGTCTTCCCGTGTCTCCCCGTGTCTCTCCGTATCTCTCACCGTGTCTCCCCGTGTCTCACTGCGTCTCCCCGTACCTCACCGTGTCTCCCCGTGTCTCTCCGTGTCTCCCCGTGTCTCCCGTGTCTCCCCGTGTCTCCCGTGTCTCCCCGTGTCTCCCCGTGTCTCCCCGCGTCTCCCCGCGTCTCCCCGCGTCTCCCGCGTCTCCCCGCGTCTCCCGCGTCTCCCCGCGTCTCCCCGCGTCTCCCCGCGTCTCCCCGCGTCTCCCCGCGTCTCCCGCGTCTCCCCGCGTCTCCCCGCGTCTCCCCGCGTCTCCCCGCGTCTCCCCGCGTCTCCCCGCGTCTCCCCGCGTCTCCCCCGCGTCTCCCCGCGTCTCCCCGCGTCTCCCCGCGTCTCCCCGCGTCTCCCGCGTCTCCCCGCGTCTCCCCGCGTCTCCCCGCGTCTCCCCGCGTCTCCCCGCGTCTCCCCGCGTCTCCCCGCGTCTCCCGCGTCTCCCGCGTCTCACCGCGTCTCCCCGCGTTCTCACCGCGTCTCCCCGCGTCTCACCGCGTCTCACCGCGTCTCCCGCGTCTCACCGCGTCTCCCCGCGTCTCACCGCGTCTCACCGCGTCTCCCGCGTCTCCCCGCGTCTCACCGCGTCTCACCGCGTCTCACCGCGTCTCACCGCGTCTCACCGCGTCTCACCGCGTCTCACCGCGTCTCACCGCGTCTCCCGCGTCTCACCGCGTCTCACCGCGTCTCACCGCGTCTCCCGCGTCTCACCGCGTCTCACCGCGTCTCCCGCGTCTCACCGCGTCTCACCGCGTCTCCACCGCGTCTCACCGCGTCTCACCGCGTCTCACCGCGTCTTCACCGCGTCTCCCGCGTCTCCCCCGCGTCTCCACCGCGTCTCCCCGCGTCTCACCGCGTCTCACCCGCGTCTCACCGCGTCTCACCGCGTCTCACCGCGTCTCACCCGCGTCTCACCGCGTCTCACCGCGTCTCACCCGCGTCTCACCGCGTCTCACCGCGTCTCACCGCGTCTCACCGCGTCCCGCGTCTCACCGCGTCTCACCGCGTCTCACCGCGTCTCACCGCGTCTCACCGCGTCTCACCGCGTCTCCCCCGCGTCTCACCGCGTCTCACCGCGTCTCACCGCGTCTCACCGCGTCTCCCGCGTCTCACCGCGTCTCACCGCGTCTCACCGCGTCTCCACCGCGTCTCTAGGATCGCAAGCGTCAGTACGAACTCGTCAAGCTGGAGAGAGACTTCCAGAAGCAGGCGGCCGTACTGCGCCGTAAGACCGAGGAGGTGAGTTCACCTCGTCACCACGTCCACCTCTTAGTCCCCCATCTCCTCACCACGTCCACCTCTTAGTCCCTCACCTCCTCACCACGTCCACCTCTTAGTCTCCCATCTCCTCACCACGTCCACCTCGTCACCACGTCCACCTCTTAGTCCCCCTCCTTCTCACTCCCCCCCCCACCCCCCGTGTCTCCCCCACGCCTCTCCCCCCCTCCCCCCGTGTCTCCCCCCCCCCCCCGTGTCTCCCCCACATCTCTCCCCCCCTCCCCCCGTGTCTCCACCCCCCGTGTCTCCCCCCCCCCCCCGTGTCTCCACCCCCCGTGTCTCCCCCCCGTGTCTCCCCCCCCCCCCGTGTCTCCCCCACGTGTCTCCTCCCACCCCCCGTGTCTCCCTCCCACCCCCGTGTCTCCACCCCCCGTGTCTCCCTCCCACCCCCCGGTCTCCCCCCGTGTCTCCCTCCCACCCCCCGTGTCTCCCCCCACCCCCCGTGTCTCCACCCCCCGTGTCTCCCCCCCCCGTGTCTCCCCCCCCCCCCCCCCCCCGTGTCTCCTCCCACCCCCCGTGTCTCCCTCCCACCCCCGTGTCTCCACCCCCCGTGTCTCCCCCCCCGTGTCTCCCTCCCACCCCCGTGTCTCCACCCCCCGTGTCTCCTCCCCCCCCGTGTCTCCCTCCCACCCCCCGTGTCTCCACCCCCCGTGTCTCCCCCCCCGTGTCTCCCTCCCACCCCCCGTGTCTCCCCCCCCGTGTCTCCCTCCCACCCCCCGTGTCTCCCTCCCCCCCCGTGTCTCCACCCCCCGTGTCTCCCCCCCGTGTCTCCCTCCCACCCCCCGTGTCTCCCCCCCCTCCCCCCCCGTGTCTCCCTCCCACCCCCCGTGTCTCCACCCCCCGTGTCTCCTCCCCCCCGTGTCTCCCTCCCACCCCCCGTGTCCCCCCCCGTGTCTCCCCCCCGTGTCTCCCTCCCACCCCCCGTGTCTCCACCCCCGTGTCTCCCTCCCACCCCCCGTGTCTCCACCCCCCGTGCCCCCCCCCCGTGTCTCCCTCCCACCCCCCGTGTCTCCACCCCCGTGTCTCCTCCCACCCCCGTGTCTCCCCCCCGTGTCTCCCTCCCCCCCCGTGTCTCCACCCCCCGTGCCCCCCCCCCCGTGCCCCCCCCAGGCTGGAGCCGCAAATCGTCGTCTGCGCGACGCTCTGACGCGTCAGAAGGAGGCGGCGGACAAGAGGAAGGAGACACAGAGTAGAGGCATGGAGAGCATCGCCACTCGTGTCAAGTAGTGACACACTCACCGTCACCCTCACCACCCTCACACTCACCATCACAGAGTAGAGGCATGGAGAGCATCGCCACTCGTGTCAAGGTAGTGACACACTCACCGTCACCCTCACCACCCTCACACTCACCATCACAGAGTAGAGCATGGAGAGCATCGCCACTCGTGTCAAGGTAGTGACACCCTCACTGTCACCCTTACCACACTCACACTCACCATCACAGAGTAGAGGCATGGAGAGCCTCGCCACTCGTGTCAAGGTGACTACACCCACCACCACCACTACACTCACCACCACACTCACCCACCACCACCACCACCACTGTCACCCTCACCACACTCACCCTCACCACAGAGTAGAGGCATGGAGAGCCTCGCCACTCGTGTCAAGGTAGTGACACCCTCACCGTCACCCTCACCACCCTCACACTCACCACACTCACACTCATCACCACAGAGCAGAGGCATGGAGAGCCTCGCCACTCGTGTCAAGGTGACTACACCCTCACTGTCACACTCACCACACTCACCACCACTGTCACCCTCACCACCCTCACTGTCACCACACTCACCATCACCACTACACTCACCCTCACCACAGAGTAGAGGCATGGAGAGCCTCGCCACTCGTGTCAAGGTAGTGACACCCTCACCGTCACACTCACCACCCTCACACTCACCACACTCACACTCGCCACACTCACACTCATCACCACAGAGCAGAGGCATGGAGAGCCTCGCCACTCGTGTCAAGGTGACTACACCCTCACTGTCACCCTCACCACCCTCACACTCACACTCACCACCCTCACACTCACCACCACTGTCACCCTCACCACACTCACCCTCACCACAGAGTAGAGGCATGGAGAGCCTCGCCACTCGTGTCAAGGTAGTGACACCCTCACTGTCACCCTCACCACCCTCACACTCACCATCACCACACTCACCACACTCACCATCACCACAGAGCAGAGGCATGGAGAGCATCGCCACTCGTGTCAAGGTAGTGACACACTCACCACTCACACTCACCCTCACCACACTCACCACCCTCACACTCACCACACTCACACTCATCACCACAGAGCAGAGGCATGGAGAGCCTCGCCACTCGTGTCAAGGTAGTGACACCCTCACTGTTACCCTCACTACACTCACACTCACCACACTCACACTCACCACCCTCACCACACTCACACTCACCACACTCACACTCACCATCACAGAGTAGAGGCATGGAGAGCCTCGCCACTCGTGTCAAGGTAGTGACACACTCACCACTCACACTCACACTCACCCTCACCACACTCATCAACACAGAGTAGAGGCATGGAGAGCATCGCCACTCGTGTCAAGGTAGTGACACACTCGCCACTCACTCACCACACTCACCACCATCACCACACTCACCACACTCACACTCACCACACTCACCATCACAGAGCAGAGGCATGGAGAGCTTCGCCACTCGTGTCAAGGTGACATGCTCACCCTCACACTCACCACACTCACCACACTCACCACACTCACCACACTCACCACTACACTCACACTCACCACCATCACCACACTCACCACACTCACACTCACCACACTCACCATCACAGAGCAGAGGCATGGAGAGCTTCGCCACTCGTGTCAAGGTGACACGCTCACCCTCACACTCACCACACTCACCACTACACTCACCACCACACTCCCACACTCACCACCACACTCACCACCACACTCACCACCACACTCACCACCACACTCACCACCACACTCACCACCACACTCACCACCACACTCACCACCACACTCACCACCACACTCACCACCACACTCACCACCACACTCACCACCACACTCACCACCACACTCACCACCACACTCACCACCACACTCACCACCACACTCACCACACTCACACTCACCACACTCACACTCACCACACTCACACTCACCACACTCACACTCACCACACTCACACTCACCACACTCACACTCACCACACTCACACTCACCACACTCACCACACTCACACTCACCACACTCACACTCACCACACTCACACTCACCACACTCACACTCACCACACTCACACTCACCACACTCACACTCACCACACTCACACTCACCACACTCACACTCACCACCATCACCACAGAGCAGAGGCATGGAGACCCTCGCCACGCGCGTCAAGGTGATGTCACTCACCCTCACCACTAACCCTCACCACCCTCACCCTCACCACCACACTCACCACCACACTCACCACCACACTCACCACCACACTCACTCACCACACTCACCACCATCACCACCACACTCACCACCACACTCACCACCATCACCACAAGAGTAGAGGCATGGAGACCCTCGCCACGCGTGTCAAGGTAGTGACACCCTCACACTCACCACCCTCACCACTACACTCACCACCCTCACCACTACACTCACCACCACAGAGCAGAGGCATGGAGACCCTCGCCACACACGTCAAGGTGACACCACCACACTCACCACCCTCCTCACCACCACCACCGTCACCACCACCCTCACCACCACCACCGTCACCACCACCCTCACCACCACCACCACCACCACCGTCACCACCGTCACCACCGTCACCACCCTCACCACCCTCACCACCCTCGCCTCCCTCACCACCCTCACCACCATCACCACCCTCACCGTAGCCACCCTCACCCACCATCCTCACCCACCACCACCACCACCCTCACCACCCTCGCCACCCTCACCGTCGCCACCATCGCCGTCACCGCCCTCGCCCCCTGCAGTACGTCAAGGCGATACGGCTTGAGACTGTGTGTGTGTGCGTGTGTGTGTGTGCGTGTGTATGCGTGTGTGCGCGTGTGTATGCGTGTGTGCGTGTGCGTGCGTGCGTGTGCGCGCGTGCGTGTGTGTGCGTGCGTGTGTGTGTGTGTGCGTGTGTGTGCCGCGTGTGTGTGCGTGTGTGTGTGTGCGTGCGTGTGTGTGTGTAGACGTGGCTGGCGCACGAGCTGGAGGTGCTGGTCAGCACGGAGGACGCTCGCCGCCACCTCGCCGACCTGCTGGAGGATCGCGCCGTCCTCGCCAGCGAGCTGACGCGCCTGCGGGAGCTGCAGCAGCAGCAGCAGCAGAGGAACGAGCAGCCACCCAGCAAGATCCGGGTACGTGTGGGGGGGTGTGGGGTGGGTGGGTGGGTGGGGTGGGTGGGTATGGGCAGGGTGGGTGGGTGGGGTGGGTGGGGTGGGGACGCGTTGGGTGGGGTGGGTGGGTGGGGTGGGGACGTGGTGGGTGGGGTGTGTGGGGTGGGTGGGGTGGGTGGGGACGCGTTGGGTGGGTGGGGTGGGGACGCGCTACGAACCCGAGTTCGATTCCCGCTCCTGGCCACCACCGGTGACGATCATCTGAATCGGTCCAAGGGCCTCCTCCCCTAGGTCGACTCGGCCTCAAATGAGTATCCGTTGCGACGTGTGATAAACATCGCCGCCGGGGGAGACAAAGGCGGTCGGGCGTGCTGCTAGCGGCACCGTGCCCACTCCCTCGGTAGCCTTCACAGGTGCTGCTACTCGCTAGCCGCACTTGCCCCGGCAGTCTGTGAAAGCTACACGGGGGACCTTTGTCTGTGTATAGGTGCTGCTGTTACTCGCTACTAACAGCACTTGCCCCAGCAGCCTGCTAGAGGCTACACGGGGGACCTTTGTCTGTGTATATGTGCTGCTGCTACTAACAGCACTTGCCCCAGCAACCTGCTAGAGGCTACACGGGGGACCTTTGTGTATAGGTGCTGCTGCTGCTACTCGCTAGCCGCACTTGCCCCAGCAGTCTGAAAGGCTACACGGGGGACCTTTGTCTTTGTCGTGGTCAGCGTCGCACCCTGCTGGTCTCGGAGCTGGAGGAGGCCCTGAGACCTTCAGAAGAACTGGGCCCACAGATCGCCAGCCTCGAGACAGAGATTGGGCTCCGGTGAGTGAGCGAGTGACGGTGGTGGTGGTGGTGGTGGTGTTGTAGTGGTGGTGGTGGTGGTGTGGTGGTGGTGATGGTGGTGAGGGTAGTGATGGTGGTGGTGGTGGGGTAGGGGTGGCGGTGGTGGTAGTGGTGAGGCTAGTGGTGGTGGTGTGGTAGTGGTGAGGGTGGTGTGGTGGTGGTTGTGGTGGTGGTGGTGAGGGTAGTGGTGAGGGTGGTGGTGGTGGTGAGGGTGGTGGTGAGGGTAGTGGTGGTGGTGGTGTGGTGAGGAGACCCTGAGACCTTCGGAGGAACTGGGCCCGCAGATCGCCAGCCTGGAGACGGAGATTGAGCTCCGGCGAGTGGTGGTGGTGGTGGTGGGGTAGGGGTGGTGTGGTGGTGGTGGTGGTGATGTGAATGTGGTGGCTGTGGTGAGGGTAGTGGGGGGGTGGTGGTGGTGGTGAGGGTAGTGAGAGTGGTGGGGGTGAGGGTAGTGGTGGTGAGGCTAGTGGATGTGGTGGTGTGGTGAGGGTAGTGGTGGTGGTGGTGAGGGTAGGGGTGGTGTGGGTGGTGGTGGCGCTGGGGTAGGGTGGTGTGGGTGGTGATGGCGCTGGGGTAGGGGTGGTGTGGGTGGTGATGGCGCTGGGGTAGGGGTGATGTGGGTGGTGTGGGTTGTGATGAGGAACTCGGCCCGCAGATCTCCAGCCTGGAGACGGAGATTGGGCTCCGGTGAGTGGTGGTGGTGGTGGTGGTGGTAGTGGTGGTGGTGGTGGTGGTGGTGTGAATGTGGTGATGGTGGTTGTGGTGGTGATGCGTTGGTAGTGATGGTAGTGGGGGGGGGGGTGATGAGGGTAGTTGTGAAGGTAGTGGTCGTAATGTGGATGTGGTGAGGATAGTTGTGGTGATGTGGAGGTGGTGAGGGTGATGGTGTTAATGTGGTGGTGGTGAGTGTAGTGGTGTGGTGAGGGTAGTCGTGGTGGTGATGCGCTGGTGGCGGTGGTGGTGGTGATGTGGTGAGGCTAGTGGTGGTGATGTGAATGTGGTGAGGTTGGTGGTGTGGTGAGGGTAGTGGTGGTGCTGATGTGGAGGTGGTGATGGTGGTGGTGGTGATGTGGTGAGGGTGGTGGTGAGGTGGAGGTGGTGGTGGTGGTGTTGAGACTAGAACATCTCCGCAAAAGAGCCTTGCAGCTCATCGGATTTCTCTTCCTCCACCGGTCTGACCAAACGCCGCTACGGTGTGGTGCGTGTGTGCGTGTGTGTGTGTGCGCTGCGGTGCGTGTGTGTGTGTGTGTGCGCTGCGGTGCGTGTGTGCGTGCGTGTGTGTGTGTGCGTGCGGTGTGTGCGTGCGGTGTGTGTGCGTGTGTGTGTGTGCGTGTGTGTGTGTGCGTGCGTGCTTGTGCGTGCGTGTGTGTGTGTGCGTGCGGTGTGTGTGTGTGTGTGCGTGCGGTGTGTGTGTGTGCGTGCGCTGCGTGTGCGTGCGTGTGTGCGCTGCGTATGTGCGGTGCGTGCGTGTGTGCGTGTGTGTGCGTGTGTGTGCGTGTGTGTGCGTGTGTGTGTGCGTGCGTCTCTCTCCGAGTGCAGCAGCGCCCAGATCGCCGACCTGCAGCAGAAGCTGCTGGGGTGTCTGAAGAGCGCGGACGCCCTCGCTGGGACGCCATCGCCACCATCATGGAGGCCAAGTATGCGCTGCGCTGGCTACTCGATCAGGTGGGGGGCTGGTGGGGGGGGTGGGGGGTGGGTGGGGGGTGGGTGGTGGGGGTGGTGGGGGGCTGGTGGGGGGCGGCCGCCAGCGCTGGGACGCCATCGCCACCATCATGGAGGCCAAGTTGCGCTGCGCTGGCTACTCGATCAGGTGGGGGGGTGGTGGGGGGCTGGTGGGGGGGGTGGGGGGTGGGTGGTGCTGCTACTCGCTACTAACAGCACTTGCCCCTAAAGCCTGCTAAAGGCTACACGGGGGAGCTTTGTCTGTGTCTACCTTCATCGGCGCTGCTGCTGCTACTAACAGCACTTGTCCCCGTGCGTGGTGTGTGTGTGGTGCGTGTGTGGTGTGTGCGTGTGGTGTGTGTGCATGGTGCGCGTGCGTGTGTGTGGTGTGCGTGGTGTGTGTGTGGCGTGCGTGTGCCTGTGTGTGCGCGTGGTGCGTGCATGCGTGGTGCGTTTGGTGCGTGCGTGTGCATGTGTGTGTGGTGTGTGTGGTGTGCGTGGTGCGTTTGGTGCGTGCGTGTGCGTGCGCGTGGTTCGTGTGTGTGCATGTGCGTGGCGCGTGTGCGTGCGAGCCAGTTGGTGGCTGCGCGTGTGTGCGCTGCGCGCGCCAGCGAGGATCTACGCGAGGCGCGTGAGGGTCGCGACGACGCCGTGCGCAGCGCCGCCGAGGAGAGAGACGCGGCGCGGGAGGAGAGGGAGAGATTCAACATAGAGATCGGCCGCCTTGAGGTGGAGCACCAGGACAAGGTGAGGGGGGGGGAGGGGAGAGGGGGGAGGGAGGGAGGGGGGAGGGGAGAGGGGGGGGGGAGGGGAGAGGGGGGAGGGAGGGAGGGAGGGAGGAGAGGGAGAGACTCACCGGGGAGATCGGCCGCCTAGAGGTGGAGCATCAGGACAAGGTGAGGCGAGGGGGGGGGGAGGGGGAGGGGGGGAGGGGGGAGGGGGGGGGGGGAGGGGGGAGGGGGGGAGGGGGAGGGAGGGAGGGGGGTGAGGGGAGTGAGGGTGTCACCAGGGTGCTGCTACTGCTACTGATGCTGCTGCTGCTGCTACTGTTGCTACTGCTACTACTGCTTCTGCTGCTGTTGCTGCTGTTGCTACTGCTGCTACTGCTGCTGATGCTGCTGTTGCTTCTGCTGCTGCTGCTGATGCTGTTGCTTCTGCTGCTGCTGCTGCTGCTACTGCTACTACTACTGCTGCTGATGCTGCTGCTGTTGCTTCTGCTGCTGCAGGTGCTCCTGCTGCTCAATCAGCTGCAGCGAAGCTCACGGCCACAAAACGAAGATCAGCAGCGTGAGAGCCTGCAGGTGACTCACCCACTCACTCACTCACCCACTCACTCACCTGCTCACCCACTCACTCGCTCACTCACTCGCTCACTCACCCACTCACCACTCACTTGCTCACTCACTCGCCCACTCACTCACTCGCTCACTCACTCGCTCACTCACCCACTCACCTACTCACTTGCTCACTTGCTCACTCACTCACCCACCCACTCACCCACTCACCCGCTCACTCACTCACTCACTCACTCGCCCACTCACCCGCTCACTCACTCACTCACTCACTTACTCGCCCACTCACTCACCCACTCACCCACTCACTTGCTCACTCACTCACTCACCCACCCACTCACCTACTCACTTGCTCACTCACTCACTCGCTCACTCACTCACTCACCCACCCACTCACCTACTCACTTGCTCACTTGCTCACTCACTCACCCACCCACTCACCCACTCACCCGCTCACTCACTCACTTACTCGCTCACTCACCCGCTCACTCACTCACTCACTTACTCGCCCACTCACTCACCCACTCACTCGCTCACTCACTCACCCACTCACTCGCTCACTCACCCACTCACCCACTCACTTGCTCACTCACTCACTCACCCACCCACTCACCCGCTCACTCACTCACTCACTTACCCACCCACTCACTCACTCGCCCACTCACCCACTCACTCACCCACTCACTCGCCCACTCACTCACTCATCCACTCACTCACCCACTCACTCACTCACCTGCTCACTCACCCACTCACTCACTTACCCACCCACTCACCCACTCACCTGCTCACTCACTCACCCACTCACCCACCAAATCGCTCACCCACCCACTCACCCACTCACCCACCCACTCACTCACTCGCCCGCCCACCCGCTCACTCACTCGCCCACCCGCTCACCCGCCCACCCACTCACTCACTCACCTGCTCAATCACTCACCCACTCAACCACTCACTCACCCACTCACTTACTCACTCACTCACTCACCCACCCACTCACTCACCCACTCACCTGCTCACTCACCCGCTCACTCACTCACCCGCCCACTCACCCGCTCACTCACCCGCCCACTCACCCGCTCACTCACCCACTCATTCACCCACTCACCCGCTCACTCACCCACACACTCACTCACTCACCCACCCACTCACTCGCTCACCCACTTACTCGCCCACCCACTCACCCGCTCGCTCACCTGCTCACTCACCCACACACTCACTCACTCATCCACCCACTCACCCACTCACCCACCTACTCACTCACCCGCTCACTCACCCGCTCACTCGCCCACTCACCCGCTCACTCACCCGCTCACTCACCCGCTCGCTCACCCGCTCACTCACTCACTTACTCACCCACTCACTGACTCACCGCTCACTCACCCACTCATTCACCCACTCACCCGCCCACTCACTCGCTCACTCACTTACTCACCCACTTACTCACCCACTCACTCACCCATGTTGATGCTGTGATGTTGATGCTGTGATGTTGATGTTATGTTGTTGATGTTGTAATGTTGATGCTGTGATGTTGATGTTATGTTGTTGATGTTGTAATGTTGTTGTTGTTATGTTGATGTTGTGATGTTGATGCTGTGATGTTGATGTTGTGATGTTGTGATGTTGTGATGTTGATGCTGTGATGCTGTGATGTTGATTTTCGATTTAAAGCTTTCGTGACTGCAGGGATTCATCTTCTTGGTTCTTTCGGTAAAGTCACGTAGAAGGGAAGTAATAAAATAATAAAAATAAAACATAATAAAATAATGTGATGTTGATGCTGTGATGTTGATGCTGTGATGTTGATGTTGTGATGTTTATGTATTGTTGATGTTGTGATGTTGATGCTGTGATGATGATGATGTGATGTTGTTGTTGTGATGTTGTGATGTTGATGTTGTGATGTTGATGCTGTGATGTTGATGCTGTGATGTTGTGATGTTGATGCTGTGATGATGATGATGTGATGTTGTTGTTGTGATGTTGATGCTGTGATGTTGATGCTGTGATGTTGATGTTGTGATGTTGATGCTGTGATGTTGTTGTTGTTGATGTTGTGATGTTGATGCTGTGATGTTGATGTTGTGATGTTGATGCTGTGATGTTGTTGTTATTGATGTTGTTGATGTTGTTGATGTTGTTGATGTTGATGTTACTGGATCTAGAAGGAGCAGCGTGAGCAGATGGCTCTACTCCGTGAGGAGAACGAATCCCTCCGACAAGTATGGAGCACACACTCACGTACACGCACACTCATACATACACGTACACTCACACACACATACATACACTCACGTACAATCACACACACACACACTCACACACACATACATACACTCACGTACACGCACTCACACTCACTCACTCACACTCACTCAGACACTCACTCACACGTACACACACTCACACGTACACTCACTCACGCACACTCTCACTCACACTCACTCACACATACATACATACACGTACACTCACTCACACACACTCACGTACACGCACACTCACTCATACATACACGTACACTCACACACACATACACACTCACGTACACGCTCTCACACTCACTCACACTCACTCAGACATTCACTCACTCAGACACTCACTCACTCACACGTACACACACTCACACATACACTCACTCACTCACGCACACACTCACTCACACATACATACATACACGTACACTCACACACACATACATACACTCACGTACACGCACTCACACTCACTCACACTCACTCACACTCACTCAGACACTCACTCACTCACACGTACACACACGTACACTCACTCACATACTCACTGACGCACACACTCACTCACACACTCATACAGACACTCACTCACTCACATAGACATACATACACTCACTCACACGTACACACACTCACTCACACACACGTACACTCACTCACACAGACACTAATTCACTCACTCGTACACTCACTCACTCACACAGACACTCACGCACTCACGCACTCGTACACTCACTCACTCGTACACTCACTCACTCGTACACTCACTCACTCACACTCACGTACATACACTCACTCACTTACACATATATACAGACACTCACTCACACGTACACTCACTCACACAGACACTCACTCACACAGACACTCACACACTCACTCGTACACTCACTCACTCACACATACATACATACACTCACACGTACACGCACTCACGCACACTCACTCACTCACTCACACAGACACTCACGTACACGCACACTCATACATACATACACGTACACTCACTCACTCACGTACACTCACTCACTCACACATACATACACTCACGTACACGCACTCACACTCACTCACACAGACACTCACTCACTCGCGCACATGTACACTCACTCACTCACACATACATACACTCACTCACACTCACTCACACAGACACTCACGTACACGCACACTCATACATACATACATACACGTACACTCATACATACATACACGTACAGTCACTCACCTACACTCACTCACACATACATGCACTCACACTCACTCACACGTACACACACTCACACGTACACTCACTCACACGTACACTCACTCACTCACACATACACTCACTCACTCACACGTACATACATACATACACGTACACTCACTCGCACACACTCACGTACACGCACACTCACTCATACATACACGTACACTCACACACACATACATACACTCACGTACACGCTCTCACACTCACTCACACTCACTCAGACATTCACTCACTCAGACACTCACTCACTCACACGTACACACACTCACACATACACTCACTCACTCACGCACACACTCACTCACACATACATACATACACGTACACTCACACACACATACATACACTCACGTACACGCACTCACACTCACTCACACTCACTCACACTCACTCAGACACTCACTCACTCACACGTACACACACGTACACTCACTCACATACTCACTGACGCACACACTCACTCACACACTCATACAGACACTCACTCACTCACATAGACATACATACACTCACTCACACGTACACACACTCACTCACACACACGTACACTCACTCACACAGACACTAATTCACTCACTCGTACACTCACTCACTCACACAGACACTCACGCACTCACGCACTCGTACACTCACTCACTCGTACACTCACTCACTCGTACACTCACTCACACGTACACTCACTCACACTCACGTACATACACTCACTCACTTACACATATATACAGACACTCACTCACACGTACACTCACTCACACAGACACTCACTCACACAGACACTCACACACTCACTCGTACACTCACTCACTCACACATACATACACTCACTCACACGTACACTCACTCACACTCGTACACTCACTCACTCACACTCACTCACACATACATACACTCACTCACACTCGTACACTCACTCACTCGCGCACACGTACACTCACTCACTCACTCACACATACATACACTCACACGTACACGCACTCACGCACACTCACTCACTCACTCACACAGACACTCACGTACACGCACACTCATACATACATACACGTACACTCACTCACTCACGTACACTCACTCACTCACTCACACATACATACACTCACGTACACGCACTCACACTCACTCACACAGACACTCACTCACACGTACACTCACTCACTCGCGCACATGTACACTCACTCACTCACACATACATACACTCACTCACACTCACTCACACTCACTCACTCACACAGACACTCACGTACACGCACACTCATACATACATACATACACGTACACTCATACATACATACACGTACAGTCACTCACCTACACTCACTCACACATACATGCACTCACACTCACTCACATACACTCACACACGTACACTCACTCACTCACACATACACTCACTCACTCACACGTACACTCACTCACTCACACATACATACACTCACTCACACATACATACACTCACACTCGTACACTCACTCACTCACACTTACTCACTCACTCACACAGACACTCACTCACTCACACATACATACACTCACGTACACGCACTCACACTCACTCACACATACACTCACTCACTCACTCACACATACATACACTCACTCACACGTACACTCACTCACTCACTCACACATACATACACTCACTCACACACACGTACACTCACTCACACAGACATACATACACTCACTCACACTCGTACACTCACTCACTCACTCACACAGACACTCACTCACACATACATATGTAATAAAGGACTCGACCACGAAGTCTGGCTTGGTGTCCTTTATTCGGTTCTTCTCTCGCAACCCACACGGCTGTCCTTCTATAAGACTTCTATACCGACACTGATACTGCTCTCCTGCAGTTTCTCCTCTCGTCGTTCTCTCAGCCTCTCTCTCTCCTCTCGTCGCTCTCGTAGCCTCTCCCTCACACACAGCCTCGCCGGCTGTGTTCCCCGCAGCTCCTCGTCCGCCTTCTCTCCAGCAGCCCCACCGCTGTCTTCTCTCGCAGCTCCGCTGGCTGCTCCCTTAGCTGGCCACCGCTGGCCGCCGCTGCCACCCCTTCTGGCTTTGCCCACGTGGCCTTACTCTGGTCCAGTCCCACTCGTTCTCCCTTCCTCTTCCGGTCTCCTCCCTTAAGAACCTTAACCTTGCTCCCACGTCACCTAACTCCACCTCTCCGTGACGTCACATCCGGGAGGTCGCCCGCGCCCGCATTACACCACCCTCCCCCGTGGAGAAAAACCCAGCCGACCTCGGCTGAACAACACCAACAGTAATGCGGGCGAACCCGAGCGTAACACACCAAAGGACACCAAGCATGCAATATAACAGTAAGAACAATCAACACAACTCAACAATCAAATAACGTAGCAGAAGCAGGCAATAAATACACAGTAAGAACAACACAACATAACAATCAACGAAACACAAGGGATTTAGAGCGTGTGCGGGTCGCTTGGCCCGTCCCGGACGGTCGGCGGCCCATCCGCGGAACGGGAACGTGATTGAGTTTGAGGAGCGACAGGGTGAAATCCCCCTGTCGCTGTTGGAAGTCCACCAACGTCCCGTGTCCCTGAAGGATCAGTCTTGGGCGTGTCCCGCGGATGTGTCTGCAGCGGGGTCGGAAGGGCTGCAGGGCTCGAAGGACCCGCAGATCTGGCAGGCACCCTCCGAGCAGGGCGCCTCGTCCCCTCCGGTGTCAAGGCCGGCCTGCCTGGAACAGGTACGACAGGCGCTCTAGCAAGATCAATGGACGCAGGCGGGGGAGAGTCGGCAGCAACAGACCCCGGCAAGGCAACATTGGGAGATGAAGCATCATGTAGGGGAGCAACATACGGTTTCAAGCGCGACGTGTGAACAAACCAGCGACGAGAACCAATTTGAACACGCGCCGACTGAGGGTTAGGAACCTCAATGAGGCGGACGGGCCCTTGCCAAGGTTTGTGAAATTTGGGAGAGGTACCCGGCCGCACCTGCGGGCAATGGAGCCAGGCCAGGTCCCCAACCTTCCAGGGGCACTCCCCCTTGGAACGCCGTGCATACCTCTCATTCCGGGCCTGAGCTTTGGCCGTAGCCACACGGGCACTCTCCCGCGCCTCCGAGACCCGGCGAACAGTGTCCCGAATGTAGTCAGGAAGCGGTTTACAAGGTCCCCTTACACCGGTTCCCATCTGCACATCCATTGGCGGCACGTTTTCCCGACCATACATAAGGTAAAACGGCGAATAACCCGTAGCCGCATGAGGAGTCATCCTGTACGCCGAAAGCACCCCCGGGATGTGCAGGTCCCAATCCAATTGTTGCTCACTCACCGTGTGGCACAGCATGGCAGACAATGTCCGGTTTAGCCGCTCAACCATACCATCCGTTTGCGGATGGTATGGGGATGTCCGGACCTTCTTAGTCCCTAGGCCCGCGCATACTTCCGCCAATAATTTAGAAGAAAAATTTCGGCCCTGATCCGTAAGGAGTCTCTCCGGCGCACCCTTGTCCATAACATATCCGAACAAAAAGGCGTCGGTAATGGCCGCGGCCGATTGGTCGGGCAACGGCCAGGCCATCGGCCAACGGGAGAGGTACTCAACCCCGACCAGCAAATATTTATTACCCCTCGCCGAAGGTGGGAAAGGTCCCAAAATGTCCAGTGCCACCAATTCATTGACCCGAGACACCTGAATTGACTGTAAGGGTGGCACATAAGGATGTTTAGGTGGCTTACGCCGGGCACAGTCAGGGCACGCGCGGACGTGCCCCACGACATCCGTCGCCATGCCGTGCCAAAAATAATGACGTTGCAACGTCAACAGGGTCTTCTGCACACCCAGATGTAATAGCGTGTCACAATGGAGAGTTCTAATCAACTCGTATCGTAGGGACGCAGGCACTACTAGACGCCAGTGTTCCTGGAGACTTTCCCTCCACATAAGCAGACCATCTCGGACCGCGGTTTCCGGCGCACCCTCCGTAACCGGACCCCCAATCTCCACTTTGGATCGCTTCCGCAAGGACACTAACGACTCATCCATCATTTGCTCCCTTATCCAAACAGACCGTGGCAGATTCAAAACCCCATCAGTCGGCCCCGGTTCCACAGGAGCATCCGACTTCTCCACAGCCAATACCACCGGCTGAGGGGGGGGTAGGCCGGGCGCACATCTCTGCGTCCCCGACGCACATTTGCAAGGGGAGCGCTGCGGCAATCTAGAAAGTGCGTCTGCGTTCGCATGGCGCACCCCTTTACGATGGTGAATTTGAAATGAAAATTCTTGTAGCGTGTCCAACCAACGCGACAGCTGGCCGGAAGGTTGATCCATTTTAAGGGCATATTGCAAGGCCGCATGATCCGTACGTACGATAAAGGAACGGCCGTACAGGTACGGTCGAAACTGACGTAGGAAAAAAACAACGGCTAGGAGTTCCCTGCGAGTGACACAGTAGCGGGTTTCCGCGGGCGACAAGACCTGGCTACCATACGCAACGACGCGCTCTACACCCCCTTTAGACTGAGACAACACCGCGCCAATACCTGTGTCGCTCGCATCCGTATCAAGAATGAACGGTTGATTGAAATCCGGATAATCCAATGTTGGGGCGGTAGCCAACAGATTACGCAGACTCTGAAAGGCCGCCTCTTCTGGCGGTCCCCACGCAAACTTACGTCCCTTACCCGTAAGGAGGTGCAAGGGCCTCGCGATGGTCGCAAAATTCGGTACAAATCTTCGATAATACGAGGCAAATCCCAGAAAGCGACGTACATCCCCCACGGTGACCGGAGTTGGCCAATCTCGGACGCACGCCGTTTTTTCCGGGTCCGTAGACACCCCCTCAGCACTCACGATGTGCCCCAAATAACGGACGGACCGTTGCAGTAGGTGACATTTCTTTGGTTTAAATTTCAAGTTCGCGGAGCGCATCCTCGCGAACACCGTCTCCAGCCGCCTTAAATGTTCATCAAATGTGCGGCTGAAGACGATAATATCGTCCAAATATATGAGACATGTCTCCCACTGCAACCCCGTCAAAACGAGCTCCATGAGCCTTTGAAATGTGGCAGGGGCCGCATTCAGCCCCATCGGAAGGCAGTTAAATTGAAACAACCCCTGCGGCGTACGGAATGCGGTCTTCTCCCGTGAGGGCTCGTCAAGGGGAAGCTGCCAAAATCCCGAAGAGAGGTCTAGTGTAGAGAAATACTTAGCCCCCGACAATGCGTCGAGGGAGTCGTCCATACGCGGCAGGGGATACGCATCTGCCACCGATATCTTATTCAATTTTCGAAAGTCAACACAGAATCGCAATTTGCCATCCTTTTTCTTAACCAAAACCACAGGCGCGCCCCATGGGCTGTTCGACGGCGATATAATATCCGCAGCCAACATATCCTCCACTGCCCCCCGAACGTGTTCTCGCTCGGCGGGACTCATTCGGTGCGAATTCAACCGAATAGGGGCAGCGTCGCCTGTATCAATGTGATGGTGAAGCAACGAGGTGCGTCCCAAATCCAAATCATTGGAGCTGAACACATCGGAATACGTCAATAACAATTTATGAAGCGCACCCCGTTGATCCACAGACAGGGAAGAATTTCCGTCACATAAGCTAGCAATCCAGCGGTCATCCGAAGCCACAGGCTCGGAAACACCAGCAACCACTCCCTGGCTATGCGAACAATCGTGAGCCGTAAATGCCGTGGTGGCATGTGCCACAACCGTGCTGGCTGGGACGCAAACATTTTCAGTACCCGCATTGAGCACCTGCAAAAACGGTAATTGATCTGGCCGGACGATGGTCTGCGCTCCGACCAGCGCCAACCCGGCCGTTATCGAGGCTGAAGGTGACAACAAGATCCCAACCGCTCCCAGCCGACCAGGCAGGGGCTTCCGATACCGCAGGGGAATAAGCATCTGTGAACCAGGTGGAATGTCAACAGATGCCACGGATAGCGCCTGCACTTGTACGGCCGAAGCAGGTCGCCCCCAGGGCGACGGCAGAAACGAAATTTGACGGCCACCCGGCAGTTCAATACAATTCTCATTAATTTTGATCAAAATAGGCATCTTAGCCAGAAAATCAGTGCCCAATAAACAAGGAACTGCCAAGGATCTTGAAATCAACACAACGCCCGAGGCCGACACATCCCCAATAGATATTTTAGCGTCCACCTGGCCCACAATGCCCATACTACCCCCGTTCGCAGCGACGCACGACCCGTAAACCGGATGCACGGCCCCGGGTGGAATGCCTAACAGATGAAAATGACATCCGAAATAATAGTCGCGGACGCCCCGGAATCGACCAAAATGCGCACGTCCACCCCTTGTATAGACCCCGGCACGGTGGACGAACCCGTAGCGGCCGCGACAACCCTCCGTGCCAATTTGCGCCACTGCGTCACAGAGCGACAAGGCCCCGTCGAAGGTCTCTCTTTAACAACAACACTATGACCGCACAACGAAGGTGATGGGTGAGGTGTAAAGCCTTGCCGGGTGTCTGGTGCGTGCCGACTTGCCTGTTTCGGTGGATCCTTGGGCGGCTTGGCCGGTGATGAGGCCTCCTGTTGTGGCGGACCCGGGATGCGGGCCCAGCAGTCCTTCGCGTAGTGGCCCCTCCGTCCGCAGCGGAAACAATCGGCGTCGTTGCGCCGAAGTGCAGGCCTTGCATCGCGCCGACCGCGTATCGGCGGTGCAGCACGAGAGGCCGGTCCACCGCGGCTTGACCATGGCCCCGAGGCGGCCGTCAGCTCCTGAGGGCCCCCCCCATCTGGCACGTATACCGACTTCGTAGGGTCCCAACCCAGAGCGCCACCCTCTGCGACGGGCCCCCCTGTCCACGCCGCGACTTGTTTCCATCGTCGTAGGTTGAATTGTGCATCCAGACATTTCGCCGCCGCCCGGGAGGTGAGCTTCTCATGCCCGCACACCGGCATGGGAATCCCAAGATCCCGCGACAGCTCGAGCATCTTGCCCAAGATGAGAGGCTCGAGCAGGTCAGGTGTTGTATCTGGATACGCGGCCATAGCCAAATCAAGCACTGCACCCCTGTACGCCACAGGCGACTCCTCGGGCGCTCGTTGTCGTTGAGCGAATCGCCGATGCGCGTCGTCAGGTGGCTCGTAGGCGTCGGCCATTTCTTGAAAAACTCCGTATAATGTCCTCTTCTTCTCGGCCTTAATGGAGCGAAAAAAACGAACAGATTCGTCGTCCAGAAGAGTCGGCAACACTTCTAAGGCCTCAGCATCGGTCCATCTCGCAGAACGGACCGCCGCCAAAAATCTGCAGGCGAAAGCGCTCCAGTCGCCCCCAATGGCGAATTCTTTGACCGTGGTGAGATGGCGACTCCGACTTCGCTTTACTCCGCCCTCCGCCGATGGTTCCTCCGGAGGCAAATTCAAAATGGCGTCGAACCGCGGCGTGGTCAAGATGGCGGTTTCCCGCCGCGGAACGCGCAAGATGGCGGCCTCCTGCCGCGTGGCCAATGGCGCCGGGAGTGAAGATACCGTGGCGGCCTGTGGAGCACTCTCCGCTCTCTCCGTCGCCGTCCTTGGGGTGACGAGATGACACAATTGGCCCAGGGCGTCCTTGAGAGTCTCCAGTTGCTCCGCCACCTGCAGCCATCGCAGATCAGCGTCTGATGTTGTCGGCGGCCCTGACACTGTGGCTACATCTTCAACTCCCGTCCCCGCACTCGTTTCAGCAGGGCTCTCCTCCACCACCCCGGCAGGATCCATGTTTGGAGGGAAGTCTTCGTCTTCGGACGAAGAAGCCGATGCTGGCGCTGGAACATTTTTCTTTCTCACTTGTTTCGACATGCCGTTGCACTTCCGACACCAATGTAATAAAGGACTCGACCACGAAGTCTGGCTTGGTGTCCTTTATTCGGTTCTTCTCTCGCAACCCACACGGCTGTCCTTCTATAAGACTTCTATACCGACACTGATACTGCTCTCCTGCAGTTTCTCCTCTCGTCGTTCTCTCAGCCTCTCTCTCTCCTCTCGTCGCTCTCGTAGCCTCTCCCTCACACACAGCCTCGCCGGCTGTGTTCCCCGCAGCTCCTCGTCCGCCTTCTCTCCAGCAGCCCCACCGCTGTCTTCTCTCGCAGCTCCGCTGGCTGCTCCCTTAGCTGGCCACCGCTGGCCGCCGCTGCCACCCCTTCTGGCTTTGCCCACGTGGCCTTACTCTGGTCCAGTCCCACTCGTTCTCCCTTCCTCTTCCGGTCTCCTCCCTTAAGAACCTTAACCTTGCTCCCACGTCACCTAACTCCACCTCTCCGTGACGTCACATCCGGGAGGTCGCCCGCGCCCGCATTACACATACACTCACTCACACTCGTACACTCACTCACTCACACATACATACACTCACTCACACAGACACTCACTCACTCACACATACATACATACACTCACGCACACGGACACTCACGCACTCACACGTACACTCACAGACTCACTCACACGTACACTCACTCACGCACACAGACATAAATACACTCACTCACACTCGTACACTCACTCACTCACACTCACTCACTCACACAGACACTCACTCACTCACACATACATACACTCACGTACACGCACTCACACTCACTCACACATACACTCACTCACTCACACTCACTCACTCACACGTACACTCACTCACTCACACATACATACACTCACTCACACTCGTACACTCACTCACTCACACTCACTCACTCACACAGACACTCACTCACTCACACATACATACACTCACTCACACTCGTACACTCACTCACACGTACACTCACTCACTCACACAGACATACATACACTCACTCACACACTCGTACACTCACTCACACTCGTACACTCACTCACTCACACAGACACTCACTCACACATACATACACTCACTCACACATACATACACTCACTCACACTCGTACACTCACTCACTCACACATACATACACTCACTCACACAGACACTCACTCACACATACATACATACATACACTCACTCACACTCGTACACTCACTCACTCACACGTACACTCACTCACACGTACACTCACTCACTCACACAGACACTCACTCACTCACACAGACACTCACTCACACACTCACTCACACGTACACTCACTCACTCACACAGACACTCACTCACTCACACAGACACTCACTCACACACAAGTACACTCACTCACACGTACACTCACTCATGCACACAGACACTCACTCACTCACACGTACACTCACTCACGCACTCACACGTACACTCACGTGTGAGTGCGTGATGGTGGCGGAGGTGGTGGCGGCGGTGGTGGTGGAGGTGGTGGTGGAGATGGTGGTGGTGGAGGTGGAGGTGGTGGTGGAGGTGGTGGTGGAGGTGGACGTAGTAGGGACGGTGGTGGTGGAGGTAGTATGGACGGCGGTGGTGGTGGTTGTAGTGGAGGTTGTAGGGACGGTGGTGGAGGTGGTGGTGGTGGAGGTGGTGGTGGAGGCGGTTGTGGTGGTGGTGGTGGTAGTAGGGACGGCGGTGGTGGTGGTTGAGGTGGTGGTGGTGGTGGAGGTGGTGGAGGTGGAGGATGTGGTAGGGACGGCGGTGGTGGTGGTTGTAGTGGAGGTTGTAGGGACGGAGGTGGAGGTGATGGTGGTGGTGGTTGTGGAGGTGGTGGTGGAGGTGGTGGTGGAGGTAGTAGGGACGGTGGTGGTGGCGGTTGTAGAGACGGTGGTGGTGGAGGTAGTAGGGACAGTGGTGGTGGTGGTGGTGGTGGTAGTTGTAGTGAAGGTAGTAGGGACGGTGGTGGTGGTGGTGGTTGTAATGGAGGTGGTGGAGGCAGTTGTAGTGGTAGTGGTGGTGGCGGCGACTAGCAGCACTTGCGCCTACACCGTTCGAGGCTACACGGCGGGGTGTGTGACCTCCGCCTTTTGTTCGCGACCCAGCAGAAGTCGTCCACGGCCAAGCCACGTCGTCCTTCTGCCCGCACGCGACCCCTCGTGACCCTGTCGCAAATCATCTCAGAGTCGGAGACGTCCAATTCGAAGGGTCCGTCGGCGTCGGCGGCGGCGGTGGAGGACGCAGACTGGCGGCCGCAGCGAAGTGGCGGCGCAGTGCCGGGGGTGGCAGCCAGACCCGCGCTGCAGCGACGCAGCAAGAACACTACGGCCTCCAGGGTGAGCGCACGCACACGCACAGTCACGTACACTCACGTACAGTCACGTACACTCACGTACAGTCACGTACACGCGCGTACAGTCACGTACACGTGCGTACAGTCATGTACACGCACGTGCGTACAGTCATGTACACGCACGTACACTCACGTACAGTCACGTACACGCACGTACAGTCACGTACACGCGCGTACAGTCACGTATACGCACGTACAGTCACGCGCGTACACGCACGTACAGTCACGTACACGCATGTACACGCATGTACATGCACATACAGTCACGTGCGTACAGTCATGTACACGCACGTGCGTACAGTCATGTACATGCACGTACAGTCACGCGCGTACACGCACGTACAGTCATGTACACGCACGTACAGTCACGCATGTACACGCACGTACAGTACACGTGCTACAACTGCTGCTGATACTGCTGCTACTTCAACTGCTGCTGATACTACTACTGTTGCTGCTACTACTGCTGCTGCTGCTACTACAACTGCTGCTGATACTACTACTACTACTGCTGCTGCTGCTGCTACTACTGCTACTACTGATGCTACTGTAGTAAGTATATATGGAGGCTTGACGACAGGATCGGAGGCACACTTATTTATTACACCAACACAGTTGTACAGGTCACTTGGCTACAGGGATTTCTCGACAGCTAACCCCTCTAACCTATACCAACTCCTCCACTACGGGACTAGGGGAGGCTATCTGTCCCAGCTTGGTTAAGCTGGGATCCCGGCTCCCTGAGTCACCAGACCAGCTTCGTCTGGGCTCTCGGGGCCACGCCACCGGCTTGCCCTGGTCGGCCCTTAGAAGGACAGCGAGCCAGGGGAGCTCCGGGGCCTATACTAGCAGGTCTTCGTTCTTCTCTGGTTAAAGCTGAGTCCCGACTCCCGAGCCTTTCGGCTCATCACCTTTTATAGGACTTGCCCCCAAGGGGGGGCCCGTGGGGGATGTACATGCGGACGTCGGTGCGAGCGCCACCCCTGTGTACGGCCGTAACCCCGCCCTTTGTGTTTGTTGGCCATCCGTGGCCATGCATAATCACACGACACCTTTCGTAGCCATGCGCAATTACACCTCTACATCACCCCCCCCTGTACAGCTCGCAGCCGTCCCTGGCTGCAAAAAAATCTGAATAAAGGTGTATCCCTCACAAACCCCCGTGTGTGTGCCTCGCGTAAATTATTTCTAACAAGAACAAGAGAACCTTAACAGAACAACAAGAGGAAGAGAGAGAGAGAGAGAGGAAAAAAAAATATCCCGACGCGCCCTCCCTGAATAAGCACCCCAAAACCAACATATATATACACTCCGGACGCCACCCCTCCCATTGTCCGCAAGGCCCCCAACGGCCGACCTCACAACACCCTTTCCATTGTCCGCAAGGCCCCCCAACGGCCGACCTCACAACACCCTCTCCATTGTCCGCAAGGCCCCCCAACGGCCGACCTCACAACAGTCTGCGCGTTTTGGCGCGCGTTCTCGCGGCGGGCCCGTCACAAGGGCCCGTCCTGGCACGCTCGGTGAAGGTTGTTGACGGTCCGGGTGCCAGAGAGTCAGGCGTCGCTGCCGAGTGACCCCCACCCCACCGGGAGGGGTTGGTGGGCGTGGGCCCGTCACTCCTGTTTCACCTGGGGACGGAACAGTTGGCGTCAGGTTAGGCGAGTGCAGCGACGACGGGGAGTCGGCGACACCCTCACACGTTTGGCCATGCGTGTGTGTGTGTGAACCACGGGGCGGCGCGACAAATGGTTTTAACCTTGAGGGGTGCACATACCACCGGCGCCTCCCCCATTTGACGCGAACACATTGCGGCCGCAAAACCTGCACGACCTCCACTGGCCCCCGCCACGGCCGTACCAATTTCGACGAGGTTGCCAGCGGCACCTGAGGACAGTGCAACCACGCCCTGTCCTCTGGTTCCCATTTGACCACCTGCACCCGCCCCAACCGAAGCCTCTCGCTCGCCTTCTGGCGGAGTTCAGAATTTTGCACGGCCGCTTCCCGCGCCTCAGACAATTGAGCGATGTTAAATTTAACGTGTTCGGACAAATTAGACTTCGCTGGGAGCGCCGAGAGCTTCAGCTGGGTCGCCACAGGGGGGTTAACTTTGCGCCCATACATTAAAAAGAAAGGGGAAAATCCGGTGGCCGCATGAGGAGCCATTCTGTAGGCCTGCAACACACCGGCTATGCGGAGGTCCCAATCCGTCTGGGATACCGACACCTGCTGGGACGGCATGGACGTGATGGTCCGATGCAGCCGTTCCACCATCCCGTCAGTTTGTGGGTGATACGGAGAGGTCCGAACCTTCTCCGTACCCAAGAGGTCGCACACCTCACGTAGGAGTTTACCAGAAAAATTCCTACCCTGGTCAGTAAGCAGCCGTTCCGGAGCACCCTTGTCGAGGACATAGCCCTGGACAAAGGCCTCCGCGATGGCTGCTGCCGACTGGTTCGCCAGGGGCCAGGCCATAGGCCATCTCGTGAAGTATTCAACCCCCGTTAGTAAATACCTATTGCCCCTGGGCGTAGCGGGAAATGGGCCAAGTATGTCCAGAGCGACGAGCTCGTTAACCCGGGAAACTTTTATGGACTGCAGCGGAGGGTTGGACCCCCTAGCAGGTGGCTTCCTCTGCGCGCATTGCGTGCATGACCCCAAGAGATCCCCCACGTCCTTTTCCATGCCCGGCCAGAAGAAATCTAGCTGGAGCGTGGCAAAGGTCTTATGAACCCCAAGTGCAGAAGCCGCTCATGAACAGCCCATACCACCTTACCCCTTAAAGCAGCAGGCACCACGAGCCGCTGGCGCCGGGTTTTACCATCCCAGTGCATTAAAAGTCCCTGGAACAACCCCCACGAGTCAACGTTTTCCACCCCCTGGCCAACCCCCCCGGCGCGACGGCGCAGAGCGAGGAGGGAGGTGTCCTCCATTTGGAGGCGACCCCATTCCGCGACCGACAACCCCAGCAACGAATCCCTCCCTTCTTGCTCAATAGGACCCGAAACCGAAGGTGCATCGGCAGCGGCCACGAGGACCGACTCGGTGGTGACGTTCGGAGGCCTACAACGCCCCGAACCCAAGAGGCACGCGCACTCTGAAGTGGGTGGCAATCGCGACAGGGCGTCAGCGTTCGTGTGGCGGAGACCCTTACGATATGTGGTGACAAAGTCATAGTCTTGGAGAATCTCCAACCATCGAGACAACTGGCCCGATGGTTGTTGAACCCGCAGGGCGTATTGTAGGGCCGCATGATCTGTACGGACGGTGAACCGCCGACCGTACAGATACGGGCGGTACTGCTGAATGAAATAAACAATCGCCAATAATTCCCGACGGGTAACGCAGTACCGCTGTTCGGCTGGAGACAGTACCCGACTACCGTAAGCCACCACATGCTCTACGCCCCCAATGAGCTGGGACAGCACGCCCCCGATGCCCGTGTTACTTGCATCTGTATCGAGCAAGAAGGGTTGTGAAAAATCCGGGTAATTCAACGGCGGAGCTCCCACCAAAGCATTTCTGAGGGCGCGAAAAGCAGCCTCCTCCTCCGGCCCCCAATGAAACCTGACTCCCTTGGACGTCAAGGCATGCAATGGTTTCGCAATCGTAGCGAAGTCAGCCACAAATCGCCGATAATACGACGCGAACCCAATGAAACTCCTGACCTCTCCCACAGAGGTGGGAGTCGGCCAGGAGCCGACGCATTCCGTTTTGGCGGGATCAGTGGATATCCCCGAGCGCCCAACAATGTGACCCAAATATCGCACCGATTTGCGGAGTAAATGGCACTTCTGTGGTTTAAATTTCAAATTGGCAGCCCGCATTTTGAGAAAAACAGCACGCAACCTCTGGAGGTGTTCCTCGAAGGATTTGCTAAAGACGATGACATCGTCTAAGTAAATCAAACAGGAATCCCATTGCAAACCTGCCAAGACCAATTCCATTAACCGCTGAAAAGTTGCCGGCGCAGAATGTAAACCCATCGGCAAGCGGTTAAATTGGAAGAGGCCCTGCGGTGTACGAAAAGCAGTCTTAGGTTTCGATTCGTCATCCAGAGGAAGCTGCCAGAATCCAGATAGCAAATCAAGGGTGGAAAAGAATCGCGCACCGGCCAAGGCGTCGAGCGACTCATCCATCCGAGGAAGCGGGTACGCATCTGCCACAGAGATTTTGTTGAGACGCCGAAAGTCAACACAAAATCTCAGTGAGCCGTCGTGTTTTTTCACCAAAACGATCGGCGCGCCCCACGGGCTGTTGGAAGGGGAAATGATATCGGCGGCTAGCATGTCATCAACAGCCGATTTGACATGATCCTTTTCGGCGGGACTCAACCGAAAGGGATTTTGGCGGATTGGCGCGCTGTCACCCGTGTCAATATGGTGTCGCAGCAATTTTGTACAACCAATATCAAATTTGTGTTGACTAAAAACGTCAGCAAATTCGCTCAGGAGAACTCGCAGCTGCGCGCGCTGCGAGTCAGACAGGTCCACTGAACCCGCGCAAAGCGCATCCAGCCATCCGTCATCACAGTCCGAATGCGGTCGCGACGGAGGATCGGTGGATACCTGACCCACGAGTGGTTCCTCATAGGGCACCGGCGTTGCGTGTGCAAGCACGGTCCCTTGAGGAACCACGGCCGTTCGCGATCCCACATTAAGGACTGCAATGAAGGGGTCCCCATCCCCTCTCACCATAGTCTGAGCCGCGAGCAAATCGGGTCCATTGACCCCGGCCCGAGATGGACCCAACAAGACCCCCCGATCCGCAACCCCTGCATCAAACGGCCGACGCAACCTAAGAGGGACGAGCATCTGAGCCCCCGGAGGCACGCGCACAGTTTTTGTGACGAGCGCCTGCACGGTGGCAAACGCCCGACGCTCCGTGGTGGGGGAAAACAGAAATGTAACGCGTCGGCCCGATGGGAGCTCAATGCACCCTTGGTCAATAAGGATACGGATGGGCATTTTGGCCAGAAAATCCGTCCCCAACAGGCACGGAACCGCGAGTGAGGAGGAAACCAAAACAGGGCCGGATAATTTAATGTCCCCAATGCAGATAGTGGCGCGGATTTGGCCAATAATGCCCAGAGAGCCCCCGTTAGCGGCATAGCACGGCACGTCAACAGGGAGCAAGGGACGACTTTGAACGGGAAGGATGTTATAAATTAAATCAGATATAATGGTCGCCGATGCCCCTGTGTCAATTAAAATCCGCACCTCTACCCCATCAATGTGACCGACCACGACCGATGATCCCGCCGACGCAGCAACGACACGATGGGCGAGCTCCGACCACTGACCCGGTTGGAGCGCTCGCCGCATTACCGAACAATCGCGCGCGACGGACGGGGAATTTGGAGCCCTGTTTAGTTGAGCGCGTGAGTGTGTGTCGGATGTGTGCGTGGGCCAAACGTGTGAGGTGCCGCGACTCGCCGTATTTCTCTGCTGGAGCTTGGGAGGAGACGGCGTGGCGTCCTGACGAGGTGTCGCCCCGCGCTGACGGGGAGCCCGGCATCCTGACGCAACGTGGCCTTGCAGGCCACAGTTGTAGCAGCGTGTGAGCGCCCCAGA